>NIWZ02000075.1:0-119179 GCA_002242745.2 Lecanicillium sp. LEC01
CCCGAGCTCAGAAAGAGACCTGACAGGGGGCAAATACTAATTGCCACCCACTGTAGTGTTCACACAGAACTACACCCCGGCTACACAGCCCCTTCGAGCCATTTTGGCAGGGAGCGGGCCGGGCCTTGCGCTAGCTCGATTAGGGCGGTTCGTGGCACAGCCCGGCGATGGGATCGTAGGTGGGATGCCTCACACAAGTAATGGTGACTTCGTTAGGACAACTGAATATAAAGTAGCAAGTAACACCTATATTCACGCTGAATCACGCCGTTGGAGTTGAGTATCGCAACATCAGATCAGAAGAGCCTTTTTCTTCCTTTCTTTGTTGAAAGAGTGTGGTTACGTACCCAACACACCACTTTACAACAGCAACATTGCACAATGGGCATCCGCTCAGAACAAGCCTCTTTTTTCGAACCGAGATGTATCCGCAGTTGGCATCAAATCATCTCTCTTACAAACCCAGATAGAGGCCACCCGACATGTGTTGGCTATGCTAAAACTTGCGGCCGCCGGTGCCAACGGGTAGTTTCCGCGCAACGTGTTGCGGCGGCTTCTGTAACGGTGGCGCAAATGAAGGGTTTTGACATGCAAACGTCATCACGACTGCGCGATATTGCCAGTGAAATGCTCTGCTGGCAACACGGCAATCAAATTGGGCATGTTTCCACCTGCTGGGTGGAGAAGGGGGAACAGGCCTTTGGTAGGCCCTACGACTGGGATGCGCTATACGAACAAATGGAGCGGCTCAGGAGGCTGTTTGAGGAGTACGAAGCCCAACAGAAATCCAATTCAAGACAGAAAACACGGACGAGGCACAGTCAATCACGAACCGGCCCGAAGGTAAATGAGGAGCACAAGTGCAAGCCCGAGTCGTTTACCGCCGACGAGGGCAAAGAGCAACCACGCGCGAAAGAGGATAGGAAAGCTACACAAAAACCTCCACGCACCAAATATGAATGGAGCGAGCGGCAAGAATGGGATGACACGTGGGAGAGGTATGTTGGAAAATGGGCATCGCTTGACGCAGAGCCTGAGAATAAAGACGTCAAGATACCGTGGCCAACACTGTCTGGCAAACTGAGAGACGTCAACGAAACGAATGTTCGCCAATTCTTTCGCCAAGGACCTCCAGCAGAACAAAAGTCGGGGGAAGCAAGATTTCGAGTGATGAACGTAGAGAATAAGAGGTGGCACACTGACAAGATCATGAGTCGCTTCGGGCGTGAGGTCATGGTTGGAGAGCACAAAGATGCGCTCAATACGATATCGCGGGTGGTAGTCGAACTGTGGAAAGAAGCCAAGGCGCAAAGGTGTAAAATTTAGATAGATAAAGCGTTGAAATATTTTTGTCGCGTATGAAGCCATATAAAGTAATTATGCAAGCTGCAATTAGTGAATAGTATAGCCTCGCGGTGAAGTGGCCGAGCGAGATTTAATGCCGCTCAGTTCCAAGGGGCTTTTTAACACTAATTTGTGGCCGTGTAATATTGTTGACTCAAATGTTTGCGACCATGCTTCATGGTGTTTGAGGAGATCTACGTAGTGTCAGTGCTTGGCCTAGTACGGCATCGCTTGTATGTTGAGCTGACCACTGACGCCTGTAATCGTCCTGTCGTGTTTTGTTTAAGCGAAATTACGGAAGATGCACGACTAATTGGCTCATACATATATAAGTCTGGCAATCTCTTGCAGCTGCACCTTCTGCCTTTCATGTCAGTTTTCTACACAATGCTAGCTTCACTGGCTCCCTAAAAAGATAAGCTAGACCTACCAACTCCGCTCAAAGCGAAACATTAAAGACACTGGCCGAAAGCCAATTTACACTTAAATTGGAACCAACAGCATATACAGAGCATTCTAAGTGTATATTGTTAACTACAAGTAACCTTCCGACATCTGCTCCTCAAGGCCCTTAGTGACATATTGCTCCATAACCTCACGCCCACAAGTCTTGGCTACTCTGAGCAGCCAACGCACGCATGTCTTGCGATCGCTGCGATACTTTAGCTCCAAATGGGGGCTCTTGAAAATTGCATCAAGGTTTCCATGCAGGTAATATTGAAAAGAAACCTCCCATGTGTTGGGTAGCAGTAATAATAAGCTGTCGGCAAGGTATGACTGCTTCTCGTCGGCGAATAGCTCTATGATGTCCATGGCTACTTCAACAGTAAGCCTGGCGATAGGTATGAGTATGAAAGCGTGTGGCAAAAGCATCAGCTTTTCAAAAAGATATGATTCGTCTGTCACAATTGTAGTCAAAGCCCAACGATTGAACAGAACTGAGCAGTTTTGCAGGAACATGCCATCCAAGTCGAAGATCTCACAGCTCAGCCAAAGAAAGCATCTTAGGCGGATGATGGCTGGGTGAAATTCCATAAATGGCTTTTTTATTCGATTCAATAGCCACTGAGTGATTTCTGCTGGTGAAGGCAACGCCCGCTGGCGCGTTTCCCAAGTTTCCACAACCAACCGGAGATACCTAGCATGAGATGCCTTTGAACGAGAAAACATGATACGGCTGTTCAGCAATAATGACATGTATTCCACTGGTAGGTCCGATGATTCCAAAGACTTAATGTAGTTTTCTACCCCTTTGATAGTTCGTGACATGTTGTTGATGGATCTGGCATGATTAGAAAGTCTAGATGCTGTTGGCCATTGCGAGTTGCATATTGTCACTCTAGAGAAGTCCCCAAATACAGGCCGTTTCTTTTGAGGACCTGGTTCGCGCACCAATCTAGCTTTATCAACGTGATGGTCTAGCCAGCCTTCAAAAAGCGACTTGTACTGGTGCGCTCCCACGTTGGCATTGAAGGGGGACTGCTTGACCTCAGTGAGAAAGTCGGCCATGAATGTACCTTGCCCACTTTGCTTGATATCCTCAATGGCGATTTTAGTTAGAGGATCTGGTTTGTTGGCATAGGAATCTCGGAAACGAATGATAAGACCACATTTGTAGGGACTGTTGCTGACATCAGAGACAACATTATTTGTCCAAGGCCGCGCGAATTTACTTACCACGACAGAACCGGGCCTGCAAATTGGGCATCTCTCTTCTTTCCACATTTGGGGCATCTTGAATTATAGGAGTCTTGATAAGGAAATATAACGGTCATACGTATTCGTTCCCAGGGAGCAATCTTGTTCTTCAATGGATCGGTCTCAGAGGACTGCCATAAAATGTCGTGATCTGAACCATCTTTGTGAAATATATAGCGCTTTGCCTTGATAAAGACATGACCCGGATCAGTGCTTGGAAATATACGCATAAGGTGCGAGTGTAGTTGCTAGGAGTAACGATTAGTGTCTAGTGTTATTACTATCCGCGTGCTCAAAAGGTGACATTACCTCCCATGTTTTGGCGAAGGCGAAGTCGATGCTTCTCACTTCACCACGGGCGTCTTCCAACTGGAAGCTTTCATACATGCTAGGGTCTGAATAGCTAAATGGCCAAAGAAATGAGTGATTTGCGGTGCTTTCGTCGTTCAAATCACCCCCTGTTCAGCAGATGATGTCAAGCGTTGGACCTCCCATCATACGGGACGCACCTGGAATAACACTGCTGTTGGCAGCGCAAGAAATTTATATGAAGCCTTACTTCAGGGGGCATTGCGTTCCACTGATCGAAATTGCCGGGCTGTTGTGTTTTTTTGACTGTTCTTGGTGGTACGGTAGGCCGAGACGTTGTCCAGGAGCTATCCGCGCTGGCTTGAAGTCGATATGTTTCAAGTTGCGGTGCATGACTGCCAGTTCCTTTTTTCCACCTGAATAATTCACGAACTTTTAAAAGCCTATTAGAGTTTGCATACAATATATTGAACCAGGCACTACTACTTACTGGGCCGTGACGTATATTGCGGCGTCTCAATCTCCGTCCATAGGGTTCCTACCTGCGCCAAAATTGCCTTTGCGTACGCTGCAGCCATGGCTGCAGCATATGGTTGCCACCTCTTATTCTTATGTCCATCACCATAATCACACACGCCGCGTATGACGCCGACATGCATGCTTTTCATGACACCCGCAGCCTCCATCTCCAGGCCGATAATTCCATATTTATCCCTTAAAGCATCCCGCGCGTCCGAGCATTTCATGACCGTGTCTCCAGATCCAATGGGGCCATACCAGACTTTTGTACGCTCGTTATCGGGACGACGATCTCTAATCATCGGGGCACCTGAAATGTCGGTGGCATAAAGTAGATCTGCGTCTTGGCCAGGATCGGCAAACGATCCGTTCGAATGAGTCTGAGTTTGAATGTCACGATAGAAAGGGAGAAATAATCGTGCATCATCTGGCTCGTGAAGTCTGATGTTGCCGATGGCTGACCTAACGAGGGTGTTGGTCATTGCGAGCACTTGACCGCCTCGTAGCGGTTGAAAGCCTTTCTCTGCAGTCTCCTTTCCAAGACCATAGGCTATCAAACCAGCGCTATCCGCTTCGGGAAGTGCTACCAGAATGTCTCCTAGCCGTATGTCGCGAATTGGGTCCCCGGAGAGCTTCGGTAATCCGGCAGCTACGCCAACAAGCAGGCCAAACTGGAGTTTGGGAAAAAAGGTCTTGACCTGGCTGGCTAAGCTAGCGGCCGAGCCGGTTCCATATTCTTGACCAGCAGGTAATGTGGCTATGACAACGTTGTGCCCACAGACCTCACCAGCCCGAAAGACGTAGTCACTGTTAGTTCGCCAGGGAAACCGTCCATCATGTTCCTTGTCAAGCATGCAAATGGCTGCCTTTGCCTCAATAGGCAGTGGTGCGATCCAAGCGATGTTGTATTTGTCAGGATCCAGTGGTGGAAGCTGCATAATGGATGGCTTTCAGGCTCTTTGTAGGCTCGGTTGTATATGAACGAAATGTAACTGCGAAACTTGGTGAGAACATTCGTCTCGAAAAGTCGCGGGGTCGTGAGCCCTATTTCAGTTATCCCAGTTCCCTGCAGTAAGTGCCTCAGTAGGGTAGCAAAGCGGCCTCATAAGCAGGATGGACTACCAGACGGCCGGATACAGCCTCACTCCGAGCTGTTTCGTATTCAGCTTGGGTCGCGGCCGTTCGAGGCGGTTTCCTGTGTGGTGATCGCCTGCAGCGCCACAGCGCTTATGGTCGCCTAACAAGCGGCCTTGTCTGCATGTGGAGGAAAATGGTAACGAGGCGGTTAGCAAGGCAATTCGGCAACTCCGATAGATGCAATGACCAATAAAGATAAGATGTTCCAGACCATTTGACACAATCTACGCCTCTGCTGCATTAAGCGTCCCCCCCCCCCAACCCCCCCGGGGGGAAAAACCACCCTCTTTCCCCCTCTCTCTCCCTCTCTCTCTCTCTTTCTTCCTTTTTTTTTTTTTTTTTTTTTTTTTTTTTTTTTGCCATTTTCATTAGTGGTGGGAAGTTCCTGAAGCGGTTATAGAAGGATATGGTACACCAAGCCTAGTGCAATTGCCGCTGTCAGACTACTGTAATTACACCAAAATACTAACGTACACTTAGTAGTACTGGCTAGCTCGCAACAAGTAGCGCGTCTATTCTAGTGCTATGACCCTGTTGTGCGAATAATGCATATGGTAGACTCTCACCAACTTTGTTCGCGTGGGCTTGAAAATAGCTGATAATATCTTTTCGGAGGACTGTATGAACACGTGACTTGTGGTAGCTGTTGGTCTATATGAGGCATTCGCCGGTACCTAGGGAGGGCCCACGAATGCTGCCCATTTGGCTTTCTGCACGTGACGTCATACGTTCTGTCCCCGTCAACCGCGGTGAGGTACGTCCGTACAATCATTCGTTTTGGATACGCCCAGGTGTCACGGGACACAGCATTCATTTACCGAGCGTTGTTGAATGAGAAGCTGTCGCATAAAAGAACTTTTGCTTGTGAGCGCATAGTCATGGCCCATGACCGGTTTTTGGTGCCTCTCTTGCCTCGTGCGTCGAGCAGTAGTTCCGACGAACAAAGCCCATCGATAGAATCCATCCGCGCTGGGATTCCGAAGCGTGCGTTTACCGCTGCGGCCTGTGAACTTTGCCGCCAGCGAAAAGTCAGAGTAAGTGGCTGCGAGCGTCAAGTAAATGAAAGCGGGTGAAATAGAGTGCCCGGGAGTGACCTGAACCTGGTGCAAAGCAGAGCAGAACAGTGCAGAGCAGAGCCTAACAAGCTTGGAAATGATTTAGTGCGACGGCGTCCGGCCTCAATGTATGCAATGCGTCAAACGGGGGCGGGCGTGTCGCTACGTTAGCGGTACCGGTGAAACGCGTCATCAGGCACTCAGTCGCAAGTATAATGAATCACAACGCCGACTGGCCACGTTGGAAGAGCTGTTTACCTTTCTGGCGACGAGATCCGAACATGAAGCAGCCGACATTTTGACCAGGGTCCGAAATGGAGATAGCCCAGACGACGTGCTCCGGCATATTCGAGAAGCCGATCTTCTCCTGCAGGTCCGCCTTGTCCCGGACGTGCATTACCAGTACACCTTTCCGTATAAGCGGAGTTTACCTACGTTCCTTTTCCAGCGAGACAATCCGTACCTAGATTCGTGGCTCTATAAATGCTCATCGTTTGGCGAACACCGGCTTAGCGACGACAAAGTCCAATCTAATCCTAGCCTCGACCCTTACTATATGCCATACCACGCGGCCGAAATTATTGACCCTCGGCTGACCGACATTAGCGCAAAGAAGTGGACAGCGGTAACTAGCGACGATGCGCTGGTACGTAAGCTGTTGGAGACGTACTTTTTTACAGAGTACAGTTGGTATCCGACGCTTCAAAAAGACTATTTCCTAGAGGACATGGCACGAGGTCGGACGCAATTCTGTTCTTCGCTTCTGGTAAATGCGGTCCTTGCCTCCGCCTGTGTGAGTTGCCTTCCAATCTAGCAATGTTAGCATGTTGCCCTTTTTCCTAACCTGTGTTCAAGCACGGCTACGCCAGCTTTGCGAACCGTGCCGAGTTTTGGAACCCCCGGACTCTTGGATATCAGTTCCTGGCTGAGGCAAGGCGACTGTGGGATCTCGAAGTCGGAAACACTCAAATCACGACTATACAGGCCGCAGTAGCCCTATCGCTGACGCACGATGCTGCTGGAAATGACAAGGTTGGGGCGGTTTATCTGCAACAAGCAATCAACGCTGCTCACCAGATGCAACTGTTTTCTTCTACAGTTCTGGAGCCGGTGGATGCCAGCATGCAGAATGTGCGGGCCATCACAGCGTGGGGCTTATTCGGCATACAAGCGTAAGGGAACCTTTCAATTTTAATATTTTTCTTTTTTTTGCGCGGCGCTGACGGGATTTGACAAGGGTACACTGTTTCCACGTATTCTTACCGCCGATGTTGACCACACCTCCCGAGGTTGCGTTGCCTGACCCTCAGAAATGCGCCAATTTCTACGGAGAGTTTCAGGTTAAATACCCGTTACGGCAGAGTCTGGTTACGATTCCATGTGGCCCTACGTTCAAAGCATTGAGCGAGTTTCGAGCGATTTTAAACGACATCTCGTTGGGATGCTTTACCAAAACCAAAAGCGACGAGCGCACTGCAAGTACAATTCTACAGGCTTGGCCACTGCTCGGCCGGTGGTATGCGCAACTTCCCGATGATCTTGATTCAAGAAACATAAGTTTTCCGCACGAGCTAAAAGTGCAGTAAGTATAGCACTTAAGCGGGTATCCCGCACAGAGTTTCCGTCTCCCCGATTGCTAAGATAGACTTGCGCCAGTATGCACTATTACATTGTAATCATAAATCTTATTGATACGCTACGCGACGCCGGCGGCGAGGAGAGACTTCCAGGAGTCGACTTACAGCAAGCGCTAAATGAAGCCACGATTCGGTTCGAAACGCTCCTACGTCTCTATTACCTGCGACATGGCTGCGAAGGTTACGATATAGTCACGGTGCACTACTTCTCTTTACTGGGCTTCATGCACATGAAAGCTCTCGGTGGCGCTGAACCGTCCGAAGCCGCGGAGAGATGGTCTACAATCGCGTTGACTTTCAAAGGCTTGCGCGCTCAGGGACGTAACTTTTACCTTGCGCAAGTCGTGTTCCGCCTCTTAAAAGACGCTTTAGGTGCTGAGGCTCAACAGCTGATGCGAGAGGTAGCAGATGTCACAGAGGAGAATGACGAAAGCAAGTCGCTGATTCGGCAACATGTGAATTCGAGTTGGCCTGTTGGTCTTTCAGTCATGACCATGGATCCTGAAGCGCAGAGATTGGGGAATAGGGTTTCGGATACAATGTAGGCTAGTTTAGCCATAGACCTTTGTTGTGATGTCGTAGTTGAACAGCGTTGCATCGTCTTATGGTCCACGACAGCATTTTGCTCACTCCATACCGCCTCGTCACAATCACAAAGCTCGCTACGTACCTAGCAGATTTATCTAGAAGAGGAGAAAGGTAAAAATCCCAAAACTATTCGTAGCTGCCAGCCTCGCAACCTGCCGCCCCTGGAGGAGCAAATGTACTCGTATGCTCACAAAAGAGAGGCTCGGGCCAGCCGCTGCGCGAAAGCCTAGTGGCGCTATATTAGTGGAGAGCCTTGAACCCTGTACAGCTGTGCCTGCGGAGGTGCCGGGCGCCGCTAATTATTTCTGCGCCGAAGTGAGTGGAGATGACAATCGGCGAGTCGGCGAGGTGCCAAGCCAATGGCTCCCAGATCGAATGATGGATAGAGGTGAGCAAAAAACCTAGACGTAAAATGTGTGTGACGTGGTACGAGTATCATTTATTGCAAAATGTTACCATAAACGGCAAGAGCAATGAGTCGCAGTGCAGGGATCTTAGTTTTATGCTTGACCTTCTTTTGTTTATTAGAGGCCAGGCCTGCCGTGTGTAGGTAATTAATCCCGATCGCGAGGAGAGAAAAGAGAGGAAGAGGGAGAGGGAGAGGGGATTAGACAATACTCTACTGACAGGGCTTGATGGAGTTCGGGCATTCCGAGACGACACATGTCCAGCTGTTAATCCCATTTTGATATTAATTTGTGCTGCAGGTAGTGTATAGGTGCAGCATATATAGCTTTGCTGGTACGTTATGTATGTGCGTATGTGAGTATGTGGGTGAGTGCGTGTGTGAGTGTGACGTATGCAGGCAGATTACATATACCTTGGCGCACAAAGCAAGTACATAAAAAACCATGAAAAAAATTCAACTATACTGTGAGACAAAGTAAATAAACTAACCGAAATTCCACGGCGCTATGGCCTATAGAAAAGCCACTGTGGCGGCTGTGAAAAGCCAGGGAAGAGATGGTATCCCTGGTATGTGATGGCAGACAGAAACCCTTTGCTTATACCGCAATTCCAGCGTATTTCGCGCACAGTTTTTACTTTCTCTAAAACCCTAGACAAACCTGTAAATGTGTCTCATGGGACGGGACTGTAGGACCGTACACCATGCTACACCGAAAACAAAGCCTTGGCCGAGGGAGAAAGCTCGGACATTGGAGCTGTGTGGCCCGGGGATCGACGTCAAACATGCGGATTGCGTTTGGCCGAAATCAGAGACGGGTACGAGGGAAGAAAAAAAAAAAGTTGAGACAGTCTTGTAAAGAGAAACTGGATTGCTGGAATTGCCTGCCCAGGATTCTGGATCAGAGTAATAAAAAGGCTAAAAAGCCACAATATGTAAACCCCTGACAACCATGTTGCAGGATGCTGGGAATAATACTCGTAGTACCTCTGTATAGAGGGAGGATAGAGAAAAATGTTGCTCGTGCCAGCTGTTGTTTCCTCTCATTTGCGCAATAAATACGTCGTATATCCAAGCAGTATAAGCCGGTAGGCGAGTTGATGATAATTGAGAGTGCGTAGGGTCGGGTCTGCCATCACCTGCCATGAACAGTCACTTGACTACTGAGGCCTGTTAGCAGCACTGCGGCGTAGACGGCCGAATCACAAACAGGTCACAACGATGCAAGTCATCCACCGATACCAGACTGATACATCACCTACCAAGTAAAATATTAAGGCGACGTCCTGTAGCAAAGACGCATAACTTGCACAGTGTACTCGCAGTAACCCCCCCCCTTTTTTTATAAGAAAAAAACTTCGTCTTTGTTTCCTCCAACTAGCAGGGGAGCAAAGAAGACCCATCCATGCACAAGAATTAAGCGAGAAATCGTGCATTAGAGCCATCGCCCAATTACCAAACGTTTTGGGGACAACCACCTCATCGACTGCTCGTGGAGATGTACCTATGTACATATGTACGAACAACGGGCCGTGCGCTCGGGTCTTTCGTATGCTGTCATACTACTCGTAGATACCAAGACAAGGATACCTACCCCCGGGGCGGTTGTTCGCGGAAACTACTGCAAGTTCCGTCCGGTCTTAGTCCTCGCATCATGTATGGTCCATTCCTATGGATATTATGATAATGATCTGCAATATTTCCCTCTTTTTCTTCTGACCGTTTCTGACAGCCGCTCTCCGGTGATGAGTTTTACGTGACTGAGATCCTGCAAAGCAAGTGGACCACACGTTTTTGTCTCTCGGGTACTTTTGCAGGTTTGATTCAGAAACAAAACAAAAAAAGGAAAAAAGAAAAAATTCAGCAGAGATGAACTGCTTCTGTTCGGCAGTACCTAAAGGAACGTCCTCCTAATTATTAGGCTCTTACACGCCTCGTGTCCGCGGAAATACACAAATATCTACATACAGAGGAGGAAGCTCATGGTGGATGATAAGAGTCATGTGGGCTGCCTACCAAGACACGCAGCAGCAGCAAGCGCAAGGCGCAAGACGCGAGATGCAGGACTTTGGTCTTTGCATGCCTACAAAATGCCATCATTGTCTATATGCACTGCAAAGTACGAGTAATGAGTGCAGACAAGGCACGGAAATAGAGTGAGCGAAATATACATACTCCCTACACTTTGTCTCGTTACGGTTTATCTACATCGAGGCAGACTGCACTCTCATACCTGCCACCCTTGAGCTCGTCTTTTTATTTTATGCTGCATGCCATAATACTCGTGCATACATCCATGTTCTACGAGGACTGGCCTGGCCTACTAGCAATTTCGCGCAGTGCCTCTCGTCGTCGTCGTGGTTGTGGTGTGCTGTCTTTCGCACATGTGGCTAATACATGCATGACCTGGTACATACGACTCATCTCAGGACGAACGAGGTGAACATGGGATATTCTACAGTCATGAGCCCAAACGCCCTCTACTCGTAATTATTCATACCTACATGCCCTAGAATTAAAATACAAAAAAGAATAATCTTCTCTGAGCCTGGATACATTTGTCCCATTTTCACGCCCTGGGCACGAATATCGCATGGTCATTCCAGCTACTCTCTCTCTCTCTTTCTCAGATTCTTCTCTCTCGGACCACCCTGCTTTATTGATTTTCTGCTTTTGCCGACTCCCGCTGATACGCCCAGACACACACACACCCCTTGACAGTGATCCTCGCCGCTGTCATCTCGCCCGGAGCACCAGCATTCGGGTCCCCGTTGAACCGTTTCCGTTTGGGCCTGGTGTGGTGTGCAGCACCCCCGCCCACGGCATACCCGCGTGGCAGGTCCCGTTCGCTTGCTGCTCGCTCGAATCGCTGAACCCCGGCTCTGCGCACTACTAGGGTATCATCCCTGCAAAATTGAAAGCTTACCTCATGTCGGCCCAAGCCCAGAGCCTACCTCGCGCTCGCCGCCGCACCACCACCACCACAACAACAATAACCAGAACCTCCTCCTCCTCCATCCGCGACCCCAGGCCAATTCAAAAGCCGCAACCTGACCAACCTGCGGCGCGGCGTCCTTGCAGAGCTGCGCCTGGCCCTGATCATCAGAACCATTACATACTCAGCTCTACTCCCGCCCGACGCCTCGTCTCTTCTTGGACTTTGTCGCGCTCTGGACGTTCTGCCGCCGGCAGGCCTCAACGTCAACGCCTTTTTACGAGCGGCACCAGAAGCAGAAGCAGCAGCAGCAGCAGTCGCCGCCATCGTCGTCAGATCCCTCTTCCAATCTCTCCCGCCTCATCACGCCGTGACCGTGACCGTGACCGTTACCGTGATCGCGATCGCAATCTCGACTTGAACAGCAAAATGTCGGCATACCCAGGCTACGGCGGCCCAGCCATGCCCGCGTATGGTGGTCAGCCGCCCATGCAGCAGCACCAGCACCAGCAGCAGCCGTATCAGGGCAACTATCACCAGTATGAGGAGACTCTTGTCACCACTCGATCTAGCCGATACCGCCTGTCCCGTGAAACTGACATTCGTCGTGCCTCCAGGGCGCCGCATCCCGCTTACAACGGCTACTCGCCGCAAGGCAATCCATCCCCGCACTCGCCATATGGTGGCTATCCACCTCAGCATCCTCCGCCTCAGCAGCACTATGGCTACCAGGTACGTCGTCATGCAATTGCAGCTTGCAGCGACCTTCAATTGGCAATTCAACAAGTCCACTAACCAAAGGGCACCACTACTGGTGCAAACAGGGTCCGCCTGGCCCGCCGCCTCAACACTATCCAAACCAATATCACCAACCACCACCCGGAAACTTCCAGAATCGGCCTGGTTAGACCCTCTTCTTCCCCAATTCCCCGGCTTGTTTAAAAGAAGAAGAAAAAAAAGAACAAAACTGGCTAACCATTTCTTCAACAGGTTCCGGCCCACCACCACAATCCGGCCATGGCTACGCGCAGCCTCGCCCAGGAGCCGGAGCCGGAGGTGTCCAGCAGCCTCCGAGTGCGCCACAGCATTTCGGTAGCGGCGCACCTCAGGGCTACGAGTTCCGCTATTCTCAATGTACCGGCAGGAGAAAGGCGCTTCTGATCGGCATCAACTACTTTGGCCAGCGTGGTCAGCTGCGGGGCTGCATCAATGATGTCCGCAACATGACGGGCTATCTAGCGGAGCACTTTGGCTACAAGAGGGAGGACATGGTCATACTGACCGACGACCAGCAGAATCCCATGAGTCAGCCTACAAAGCAAAACATTCTGCGCGCCATGCACTGGCTAGTCAAGGACGCCCGTCCAAATGACTCTCTCTTCTTCCACTACTCTGGTAAGGTTTGCTCCCACCAAGACCGCTATCCGAGTTTGCTAACATTCACAGGCCACGGCGGTCAGACCAAGGACCTGGATGGCGATGAGCCCGACGGCTACGACGAAGTCATCTATCCCGTGGATTTCCGCCAACACGGTCACGTCACCGACGACGAGATGCACCGCATCATGGTCCAGCCTCTTGTCGCTGGCGTACGGCTTACTGCCATTTTCGATTCCTGCCACTCCGGCACCGCGCTTGACTTGCCTTATATCTACTCGACACAGGGCATTCTCAAGGAGCCCAACCTGGCCAAGGAGGCTGGTCAAGGCTTGCTGGGTGTCATCTCGTCGTACAGCCAGGGCGATCTTGGCGGCATGGGCTCACACTTCATGAGCTTCTTCAAGAAAGCGACCAGCGGCGAGGAGGCACACAGCCGCGCCATTGCCACCAAGACTTCGCCGGCCGATGTCGTCATGTGGTCTGGAAGCAAAGACGACCAAACATCGTATGTACTTAAGCCCTTACTAAACCTGACTCACGAAACATGCCACTAAAACGACCTGTTTTCTTAACAGTGCCGACGCCAACATTGCTTCGCAAGCCACGGGTGCCATGTCCTGGGCTTTTATCAACGCCCTCAAGAAGAACCCGCAGCAGAGCTATGTCCAGCTCCTCAACAGTATCCGCGACGAGCT
The DNA here is from genome assembly GCA_002242745.2 of Lecanicillium sp. LEC01. Classification (NCBI taxonomy): domain Eukaryota; kingdom Fungi; phylum Ascomycota; class Sordariomycetes; order Hypocreales; family Cordycipitaceae; genus Lecanicillium; species Lecanicillium sp. LEC01. The sequence continues at coordinate 13,704 of NIWZ02000075.1, forward strand.
GGCTACCAAATATACCCAAAAGCCTCAACTGTCTTGCAGTCATCCGCTTAGTACGCCTCAATACACTTCTTGGGCGTTAAAACCTCCAGAAAACTAACAATCAGACCTCTCAGATACGAATCTCCTCTTTGTCATGTAAACGGCCAACAATCTCGCATCAATGAGCGACAAATACCTTTACAAAAACTTGCATCAATTTCCCCCGCCACCTCAGAGCTTTTTTTGCATTTGGAAAACAGTGATCGTATTGGATGGAGTCACATGCCTGTTTCATGAGCCCTTGGCCATCTTTCGAAAACCGGCGTAGAGGTTATGTTCCGCTGAGGCCTATTTATAAAACATACATATCAACCCGCCATACAGGTTTTTTTATTAATTTTTTGGAAAGGAATTTACAGCAGACAAATGGCGGGGAAAATCTGGCGTTCTTCTTGTTTATATGTCATGGGTGGTTTTTTACCAAAGTTCCAAGGGAAGTGTTATGGGTAATGAAACATTTCTTCCTAGTGTTGAGCATTACGGAATCTCAGGTTTCAACTGTTTTTTTTTCCTCGTCACGTTGCATGATAGTACTTTTAAAGACTACAAGTTACAAGCATGAACCTATTTCCTCAATTAATTAATGAAAATCTCGACACGATTCTACAAGGTGTCCCCTGCGATTGTGTAGATTGCATCAAAGTAGTGTTGTGCTTCCCGTACGACCAAGGTACATACATTACAGTATACATAGGCTAAAAAAGAAAGACTATGCAATGCAATGCAATGCATCGTATCATTTGTATTGATATGTCGTTCTTACTCTCGCTTCACTTCATAGCTTCTTCATATTGTTTGAAACTGTACAAGAACCAAAAAAAAAAAAAACGCAAAAAAACGCCCCATTAAAAACAATATTGCGTCACCAAAACAAGGCAAACTCGGCTCTTCAATATGTTATCCAATTCCGTGCGTATCCCTCCCTACCAGACGCCAGAATATGTAGATGCATACAACCCCTATGCAAAAAAAAAAAAACGCTCATTTCCACGCAACGCATCTAAAAGACAAAAGCAGTTTTTTTGTTAAAAAGAGAATCTTACTCGCCCAACTACATTGCATCAGGCCCGGACAACTTTTAATCCGCGATTCCTCTTCACGCGCCGCTGCTCCTCTGTCGCAGCAGCAAGTCTCTGGCGCACAGCTTCGTGCTTTGCCCAGCTATGCGCCGAGATGCGCATGCGGGCCACGAAACGCGCCATGACGAGAAACGTTTGCAGCGTCGGCTTGCGCGACGAGCAGGATGAGTCGCTGCTGTGCTTGGTGGTAGATGGCAATGGTTTGCTGCTGTGCAGGATCTTGGTGCGGATGTGCTCCAGTTCGCGGAGTTGTGCCTTGTTGCTGTGTTTTTTATATGTATTAGCTGATTGTTCAGTGTTATTTTTGAAAGGTGAAAGAAACGTACCATGCGTTGGCAATGTCGAGCTGAAGCTGGATAAACTTCTTTGCGTATGCGGCGTCGGAGCGCATTGATGCCTCGCGCTCCCAGCGAGCTTGCATCCATTCCATTTGCATCACCATGCCGCGCACCTCCTTGCGGTGCTTCTCCTCGGCGCCGTCGGCGGCACGTACCACGGACTCGATGGCGCGCTCGGCTTCGTTTGCGCCCGTTGAGACGCGCAGGCGCTCCATGTCGCGATGCAGCTTTTCAACTTCCATGCGGTAGCTGGCTCGGTCGCTGCGAGTGCGTTCGAGCTTGCGTCGGAGGGCGACCTCGGATGCCACGAGCGCGTCAATCATTTGCTGCTGCTGTTGTACGTCGTGCTCTAGGTTTTCGACTTCGGCCTGGCTCTTGCGCAGGTGTTTGCTGTGCTTGGTGTCGGATGATTTGGACGACGATGCTGCGTCACGGTCGCGAATGGCCTTGTCAAGCTGGTGCTGCAGACGTTGAAGTGCTTGCTCGTGTTCCATGGCGGATTCTTCGGCCTGTTGGCGCGCTTCTTCCAGGAATTCTTCGAGTAGTATCTTTTGATCTTCAACATCGTTAAGCTGCTGCTCTAGATCCTCTTGTGCAGGTGACTGTGTACTGCCGCCGTACGTTGCATTGGCAGACTTATTATTTGGTGACCCTGCCAATTGTGTAATCTGGTTGTTGTGCAGCCTGCTCTCAAGGTCTGCGACTTCTCGGCGTAAACCCTTGATAACCTCTTTGTGGTTGGATTCTCGCTGTATAAAGTCAAGCTCCTTTTGGCGAGCATTGGTGAGATCGCGCCGTATTATGGACACTTCACTGGTGCCATCGCCATCCAGGAGCGCATTCGCAGATGCAAGCTGTGCTTGGTAGTCTTCAACGCGGCGCTCAAGATCTCTGATAGCCCGGCGGTTTGAAGATGCATCGTTTGTCTCAGATGAAGACTGCCGTAGTTTTGTCTGCAGCTGCAGGATTTCCTGATTCAAACGGTCTTCTTCCGCTGCTGCCTTTTCAATCTCATCCTCCAGCGACTTTTCGACCGACTCGCGTTGCGCTGTCAGCGACTTGTTTTCGTCCCTCAACCGCCGCACCTCGTTGTCAAGCTTTAGCTTGGCGGTACGAAGGTCCAGTCGCTCCTGCTCGACACGGAGAGTGTCGTTGTCGTGCGTTTGGCCCCGACTTAGTTGGCTATTCAGCTCATCCCTCTCAGCCTTGACTTCTGCTAGCGACGTCTGGGCGCTACGCAGCTCCGATTTGATCGCGTAGAGTTCATCATGAAGAGACTTCTTCTCTGACGTGACCTTGTCGAGCTGTGAGTTGACGTCAGAAAGCTGCCATTTGAGTTTCGTCGGTGTTTGAGCCGAACGCTGTCCAACCCGCGAATAACTGTCAGTTTCAGCTGCTTCGTTGCTGCGTCGTAGAGCTTTCAGCTGCTCTCGCAGACTTTCACATTCGCGCTTCGCAGCCTCGGCTTCACGACGCCCTGGAGTTGAGGCTATGCCGCTAACATGCGTCCTGTTCCGCAGCCCTTCCACTTCGTCTTCCAGTGAAAAGACCTTGTTCGACTGGGTCTGGTAGTCAACTTGGGCCTGTCGGAGCTCGTCACGAACATTCGATAGCTCGTTACGGAGATCCGTCAGCAGCTTTTGCCGCGTTTCCAGAGCATCTTGAAGGTCATCAATTTGTCGTGTCATGACTGCTTCTTCGCTTCTGTGCCTCTCCTCCTCCATCTTTAGAGAATCTTGCAGCTTTGACCCCCTACCAGAGAGCGAGCCTTCATTCTCTCGCAGTCGGTCAATAGCCTTCTGGAGACCAGCTGCTTTCTCCTCGGCACGCTCAAGCTCTGCTTCGAGAGTCTGCTTCTCCGTCTCCCACTTCTCGCTGTCGTTATCGTAGAGGTTGTCCTTTTCCCGGATCTCGGCCTGCATGTCAGAAACCTCGTCGTTGAGTCGCTCAATCTCGTCCTGGTACTGAGATCGAAGGTCCTTTTCAATTTCCACTGCATAGTCACGCTCCTTGGCAACACTGGCTTCCAGTTCGTCTACCTCTTTCTGAAGCCGCTGAACGTCCCATTGCAAGGAAGTAGACTCGGCCGTAATGGTATCGTGTCTTGACTGCAGCATATCCTTTTCATCGACTTGTTTCTGGAGCTCGTCCTCCAACTCCTGAATTTTGTAGTGTAGCTCCCGGTTTTCACCTTGCGATGAAGCCGCACGGTTGTTCTCCAAGTCATCCAGTCGATTCTTCAAGTCCTCATTCTCGCGATTAGTATCGCCTAGCTCCTTCTCCAAGGTAGCGTAATCCTCCCCAGCCTTGTCCAATTCTTCTTGAAGGCGAGCGACCTTTTCATCAAGCTGCCGCGATAAGCCCTTGGTGACCACAGACTTGTCAGACATTTCTTCTTGCAGTTCCTCCAAGTCGCGTTCAGCTCGATCTTTCTGGGTGGCTGATTCCTCTAGCTTCTCGTTGAGTTCGTCTATCTGTTCTTCAAGCCGTCGAATATTATGCTCCAGGTCCTGTATGGTGTCTTTGGCTTCCTCAAGCTCGTCGCTTCGGGGTTCGTTTTGCTCTAGTTCTTGTAAGCTCCGCTCGGCGGCCTTGACCTTGTCATCGGCTTCGTCAGCCCGGTCCCTTAGATCCTCAAGTTCGTCGTCGCGTTCTGTTATTTGTCTATCCTTGTCGCGTATGTCGGCCTCCAGGTCTGAGATGTCGTCTCGCAATTTTTGGATCTGGTCGTCATTACCCTGGCTGTCTTGTAGTTGGCGGCGAAGGTCCTCGAGATCTGCTTCCTTGTCCTCCAATTGTTGGCGCAAACTGTCCGTTTCTGCACGAGCGGTGCCGTCGTCCTGTTTTCGTTTTGCCTTTTCTTGAAGCTCTGTCATTTGTTGTCGGTATGTTTCGAATTCCTTCTCGGTCGTTGTGATGTGTTTCTTATAGCGATGCAGTTCTCGTTGCATTGTGACCTTGTCCACCTTGAGTTCAGTGTTTTCTTTCAGCGCCGCCTCGCTGAAACCAGGGCCAGTCTTGCGCAACGCCTCTTCGAGGAAGTGAATCTTCAGCTTGAGGCCAAAGTTTTCCTTTTCTATCCTATCAATAACATTTTCTTGTTCTCGCAACGAGAGTTGGTTTCCGTCTTGCAAGGGACCGATATCCGCTCCACGTCGCGTCGGAAGTGCCAACGGGGTCGAAGCCGCACTACTGGTGTCGACCTGTGGCATCGTGTTATCGAGATATGATTGATTCCGCGACGATGAATACATTGACATGTCCATCCTAGGGACTGGCGTCATTTCGTCTTCATCGATGCGGCCGAGGCCCGGTGTCATGCCGAGAGAGCCATTCTCTTTGCCGCGTCGTCGAGCGCTGTGTCGTGTGGCGGACTTGAGTAGAGGCGTGAATTCAGCTCCGCCTACGCTTGGCGGTAGATTATGCCGGTCGGAGAGAGGATCGCGGCGAGGGGTGCGAAGGTTGATGCCGTTTGACCGGCCGTTTCGAAGCTGTTGCAGCAGGTTGCCATCCTTCCCGGGAGATTGAAAGGAAGCCTCTTGTGATATATCTGCAAAGTCGGGCGCCTGGCTCAGATAGGTAGCATCGCCAATGTTTGTCCGCGGCGTGTCGAGGACACCACCTCCATAGCCTGGTTGGACCATGTTGAAAAGCCGATGGTGCGGCGGGAGATCTGAGGTTAGAGTTCAGAGCCGCAATCGTCCGTTTCAGCGGCGATGCATAGCAGATACGATTGAATGATAGAAGGTCGCTTCGTTGTGCTGAGGAAAATACTGCAAATACGCGGCCAGGCGAAGTTTGTGATTTGCGGCGGATGTAGAGGCCATGCGCGTGCCAATGCTGTAAGTGTAGCTCCAGCCAGTGATGCTGGTACGCGTTGCTGTTGTTTACTCCATACCTGTTTTAGGACTAGCGCCACTTTGTGCCCAGTATGCCGCCACTGGCCAATGGTGTCGAGGTGCCTGTGTCTCCACTAGAAATTGTTGGTTTACCGCATTCTTGGGGGCGAATTTTGGGGCCGAACAGCTGACACTACAGTGGGATCTCCAGCGAAACCTTGGGGGACTGGCGGCTGCAGCCTGTCAACGAACCGTTTCACTTCCATGCTTCATGCGATGGAGGCACGCATATAATTATACTAACTCATCATTAGCACTTTCTAAAATATGGCAGTCTTCGGCTGAGTTTGCAGAGCGCTTCACGATTTCCAAAGCAGAGCCTCCCGTCCCATTGTAAAGAGCGGCATTCAGTTGCGTTGAATGGCTTCGTTCGCCACATATTGCGTCACGCGATAAGATGTATAGCGACTGCAGACCGAGCCGAGGCTCGCTTGACCATCTCCCAGACGATATCATTGAACATGTCATTCGTTATGTGTCACCGTTGGATAATTTGGAGGGGTTGCAGCTAGCCTGTCGCAGATTCTCACGCCTTGCGAGTCATCCGCTTCTATGGCGATACCATTGCCGCACATCATTCAGATATTGGCACCCGCGCCATCGGATACAGGAGAAGATGAAGTCGCGAGCATCAGAAGTGGATTGGAAGAGCTTATTCGTCACCAGGATTGGCCAAAATAAAGCCATTGCCCGACTTCTGGAACATATCCTGGCTTCAAGAGTTGGCCGCATAGTCGGCATGCAACAGATTTGCACCTTTGGGTATGATGCAAAAGACTTCCTAATAGCTCAATGCAATGTAGACGACTCTGCTCAGGACGTGCTGGCTCGGAGGTAGGCATTCGGCTATGAGATTACCCATTATTGTAACTAACAGCCACTAGGTACTTCAGCGGCGCCATTCTAGCCAGTATACATCGGAGCATCGCAACTCGGCTTTGGGTTGACTTGGGTAAATCGATTAACTCTGGGGAGGTTACGTCCGTTCCGTCACTTGAACGAGCGCTTGCGGCGTTTGACATGTTCGTACTGCAGGACCAACCTGGTGATGTTGACGAAGTATGTGTCCCCATGGATGTTACAGTTGGTCTCGTGCTAACGCCCTCGAGGTATCTCTGCTCCTTGACCAGCATACAGCCGAATTCTGCGCGACGCAGCCGAATTGGGATGATCTGAGTACGAGAGAAAGGGCCGTTGCCCTGAACCGCTGGCTGCGCCACAATAATCTCACGGGTCTGGGCGATGCGGAAAGAGATTACAGGAACCTACGCAACTGCTTGATCGGACAAGCGCTTCAAGACAGCAGACACGACTCCATTCCAATAATTTCTTGCGCGATATACGCTTGCCTTGCAGAACGGCTGGGAATCCGGGCGGAATGCTATCTAGCGCCAATGTGTGTCCACATTATAGTTACAGCACCAGACGGCTATGACCTTGACGGAAGATTTAGTCAGGAAAAGGACACAATGTTTCTTGATCCGTTTGGCACTAATGAAGAGGTGCCGATAGCACGTCTACAAGCGCTGGCAGAACACGCCGAGTTAACACTGGAAAGCCTCCAGTCTTCCGGCACAGTCTACGCCGTGGCTGCGAGAACTGCACACAACATCGAGGCATCGTACGCAGCAGGCGTACGGCATAATAATCCGCTGTCACTGAGTCAGCTGCTCCATGGACACCCTGCAGTAAACCGGCAAATGTCACTTTATTCTGCTCGATGGGCAATTCTCCTCCTCAACACGCCCTTCTCAGTACCTTGGAAGCATCGGTTCTCACAGCTCCTTCGATACATACTTCAAAACTGGCCCGAAGATGAGTGGATAGTCACCGAATATGCGTCCACCCTCGATAATCAAGACCCAACCGACGGCGTCCTCGAGCAGCTCGCCGCTTTCATCCACCACATTCACAGCTCAGACCAAGTGCAGCAACCCTTTCTCAAGAGCCAAATGACGGCCGGCAGTCTTGCGCCGTTTCGCATTGGTCAGATTTTCCACCACAGGCGATATAACTGGATCGGCGCCATTGTTGGCTTCTACGAAATGCCTCCGTCAGACTGGAGCTTGTTTGACAATGACGGCGAGAGTGTCGCCGCCGGTGCTCCGGGCGAGGAGAGGTGGCGCTTTTATGTAAAGACAATGTATGTTTCGTTGAGTGGAAGTGGTGCGACCAAGACCAATGTACTAATGCAGATTGCAGACCAAGCGCGGGCACGGATGAGAGGGTAATTCTGCCAGGCAATATTGACATAATAAGTGACAGCACACTGATTACAAGCGACATGTTTCCGCTTGGGGGCAAGTTCTTTAAGAGATTCGACGAACAAGAATGCAAGTTTGTTTCGAATGTTGAAGAGGAGTACCCAGGTTTATAGGATATTCTATAGAACGGCATAGAACAATAACAAAGCCCCTTAACAGCCAGACACTCTTCGAACCAAAGCTGAGGGCATCTCATCACTTGTCGGGAATCATGACGCTGTTTTAATAACATCCTCTAAAACCCCCTTCTTAGCCAGCTTGTACACCCAACTGTGTAGTACGCTGCCGTAATCCTTCTTCCTTGCTGTGACACGCTGCTCATTCTCTGCAATCGACAAGACCTCCCCACGGTACTCTCCAATTGATGCTAATGCATCGGTAATTAGTTGTTGCCGCAGATCGTATGCCTCCTTGATACTGAAAGTATCCTGAGCAACGGTTGTCTTGAACGATTCGGCGACTTCTATTTTATGCATGTCCTCTAGGTTCATATCAACACCTGATAGGAGCTCTGGGTCGTCGACGTTTAATCGTGATTTATCAGCCGAAATGAGTTCCAAATATCCCTGCCGACGAACGGCCATCGTGTTATCTAAGAAGCGGATTTTGGCTATTGCGGTAGCGGCAGCCATGGCGTATTGCTGAAGCGGGCTTCGGCAAAGGGCTACCAAGTTGAATGCCAGCTGACTCTCTTCATATTGTAACATCCGAGCTTCAATTTGCGGACGCGCAATATCCGTCCAGTCGTCAGTGTCAATGGAGCCTGTTTAATTGACATTAGAAGTTAAACAATCTGGCTATGTTTGACGGAGACATTTCACCTAATTTATGTGGCCGGGATCTCAACCCGTCAAGCTCCCAGACTTGTCCATCTGAGGGTACATAGGCAATAAAATGAAAGCCATAGTCTGTGTCGCCACGTTTTTTCGAAGTCTTTTTCTTCCTGCTTGCCTTGGATCGTTTTTTGGACTTGCTGGCAGACGCGTCGTTTTCCAGGTATAAATCTGAGTTTAGAAAGTCCATTCGTCGTGCAAAGGCGTTATGAGTCTTTCTTATAAACACATTCCGGTCTAGCTGATAGCCGCGCAGGACAGTGCTGAGATCTTTTGTCGATTCTTTAAAGTGCTGCAGCTCATTGCCAATTTCGACTTCTTTTTGGTTCATCATGATGTTGAGCAGGGCAACAGTGGCGCAGGCGTTAGAAGTGGTCTAGTACCAGTCAGTCACAGCCGGATTGCAAAGCAAAGAGCAAAAGAGGTAGATACCTGGTTGGCGAACCATACTGAGCCATCATCATCGTCGACTTCGGTTTCATCATGAAGAGGAGAGTATTGAAAGAGAAATACTAGCCCAAATACCGGCTTTCTACCACACAGTGAGTTCACGACTGCTCCCACGCGGAACCAAGGGAACGTACGCAAGTAGTGCCAAAGCATCCTGGTCTAAGGTGAATAGTTCTTGCGCCTTGACCGCCTTTATACCTAGCTCTCTGAGTATGATATCAAAGAATGCCTAAAAGTCCAAATATTAGAGCTGTAGTTATGGACGTCGTGGGATACTCACTGGGTCAGATTCTATCTCAATCCAACCTTCCCATCCCTCAATCTCGCTGGCACTGAGCGGCCGGAGAGACTCTTCTAGTAAGTTTTCAGGGATTTTGTAGTTAATTGCTGGCGTTTCTGCGGCTTTGCGCTTGGGATTGCGTCTATGTTCGGTCATACTCCCAGCTCGTGTCTTGGTCTGACTCGGAACGGCCTTATCATGAGCCGTGGCCTTTGAAGCCTGTCGGGACGCGATTCGAGCTGAGCGGCGGCGGTTAGATGTCTGTGGAGAATTATCTGCGGCATTGTATTTGTTAGCAGGGTCGCGCCTCTGACGAGCCATTGCGGCGCGTTGTGGCTCCGGTGAGGGCGGCAGTAGTTGAAACGCCTCTGTTATCGGGTGAAATGTGTCTTGTGTGCTGAGAGAAAAGATGACTGACAATACGGATGCGCGTTGGGAGACACAGAGTGTTTAAGATGGAGAGTAGGAGTGCTTTTCAGGAGCGAAGCTTGACAGCTGCATTCTTCCGCTGCCAGCTGTTGCATCACAACGTACCGTTACGTGGGCAGATAGAAAGTCGGAGCCGGTGTCTGCTTCACTCAAACGAAACCGTTTGAGGCAGGACGACAAAGAAAAGACATTGTTGTAACGGAGCTTCAATGCAGCACGAGGGTGGGTTACACGTCAAAAGTGCGAGTTTAAGCTGCTAAATAGGAGTCTGCTCCATTATCGCCGACTGGAGGGCAAGGGACTCAGATGCGTGCTGCTAGGGAATAGGTGGGCTTCTCGCTGTCGCTGTTTAAGACTCAGCCATTGCCATCGTGCTTGGCGCTAGTAAACCAATAGTAGCGGCAGCATGCATTGTTTCCCAACCAAAGACGCGCCATCGTCAGCTCAAGATATTGGCGAGACTTGGATCGTAAAATAAATTACGGTTTGTTGAAACTGATTGTACTGTCTTTGTCTTGTCTCCAACTTCTACTTTAATCTTCTGCGAGATGAGGCCCATTTGGCGTAGTGTAAATTGCTATAATAGCTACACTAACGCTAGATTGGGATGAGCAAACGACAGAGCACCGACTGAATTGTCTACAGTCTCTATTCGGATCTATCATATTTCCGTAATTGATACAGATTTTGTAGAAGCTCTCATCTTATGAATGGAGAGATTTGCATTTCATAAATTCTATTTCCTTCTATCGCTCTTTGCTAGTACCACGTTGTAAGCTGAGCTTCTGGAGGTACAAAGGCGGCGATCCAGTTAAAACGTTCCGTTGACCAATCAGCACCCCGCACACCCGGTAGCTTTTTCTTTGCGCCTAAAGCTTGGTCGCTTGTTTTTTTTGGCTGGCAGAAGCGCGTCCATACGTGACGTAAAAAAGCACGCCGCCCGCAAAGCAACCATTCTCTCATAAACAGCCGTCGTTATCTCGACTCTGCTACTACCTCTATCGAAGCGAGCCGCGTCGAATCACACAATTCATTTCAATTCCCAGAAGCTCCTCGGCGGCTGGGCCTAGCCACGGGATGCAATGAGCGCGACTCCTCGTTTGCGGTCTGGGTATCCCCAAACTCCAGCTACGGCTGCACCTGGGCGAAATCTTCAAGAGACACCTAGTACCGTCGCTTCAGGTTCCTCTGTCGCAGGTTCTACCAAGTCGCCCACCGCAACGCTACCTCTGGCGCCAGAGCAGGCTCCTCGGCAAAGAGGAGGAGCCAACGAGCCGTTGATTCCTGTTCAACTCCTGGATGCTCCCCAACAGCGGTTCTATGCGTTTGCCGTATATGCCCTGCTATGGGCTTGGAAACTCTATGACTGGCTCAAGGTTGTCGAGGAAGGCGACAGTTCTTGGTGGCTCTTTTTCAAATGGATCTTCATTGATTTTGCCTACTTGTTCGGCTTGCCAGAGCTAAGGATACCATGGCTGGAGCTCTCCCAGCTTGTCGTGACTAGCGTCTTCACGTCGCATCTTGTCATTAACTACATGCTCATGTTTAACATTCCGGTACGTATCCTCTCCCGCTAGTGCCCAATCGTTTCCATCCCTGCTGACCCTCAACTCCAGCTGCCGTGGCAGTCCTGGCTCCTTGGCCTTGCAAAAGTCCTCTACGACCGCGAACTCTCCGTCTCGGAACAAAATGTCAAAATATCGAGTATCCTTAATAATCATTCATTGATTATGGGAAAACAAATCATCAACATTCTCCCCGAAGGCTCGGCTGTTCTCAACCCGGACCAACATCCTTTTTGCCTGAGTCCAAAGTCCAAGACTGGTATATCATTGCCAATCTATTTCAACGCCACCGTTCCGGCAGAGATCGAAATTATGCGGCTCGACCTTGATTCTGGAAAAGAAGAGACGATTCGAATCCCCAGTCGCGATGTCAATAAAATTGCAAGGTCTATTCGTGACCAGAGCGCCGATCCCAACACAGCAGGGTACCACTGGCAGTATCCAGTTAGGCGGCCTGGTGTCTATCGCCTCGGAAAAGTCTTGGACGAGTACAAGTTAGAGGTGCAACGGTCTGCTAGAGATACTTATGTGGTACCATGCCCGCAGGCTAAGATTTTGGCGGCCGACTCGCCTCAGAGATGCATTAGAGATTTGTCAGACCTGTCGCTCGAGGTCATAGGCACGCCGCCTTTGAAAATCGTATATAGCCGGACGATAAACGGTAAAAACCATGGTTTCCATTTCCAAAGCCTTCAGCCCGATGGTTTTGTATCCCCACTGGTTGGTCCCGGAAACAGCGCCGCAACGGAAACCGGCGATGATGTCTCTTGGGTTCGTCCGTCGAGAGTCACTGTCGGTCTCAACGAATCCATGACAACCGCTGGAGAATGGGAATATTCTGTCGATGAAGTACACGACGCTTTTGGAAACGTTGCCAAATACTCGGAACGCGCCGATGACTACGAGACTGCCCTCACAAAAGGCTTAACACAGAGGTTTGCTGTCCAGGAACGGCCTAAAGTCCGCATGCAAGGCTGCGATTTGAAGAACGCTCTCAAGGTGGCAAAAGGACGCCAAGCAAAACTTCCAATCTCTTTTGGCCTTTCAGGTGCCGATAACGAAGCTGCCTACAAAGTGGACTGGGATTTCTCCCCAATTGATACACTCACCAACAGTGGCGACCATGGTGACAAGGTTACCGTTGGAAGTCACTCTGCTAAACACTCTGGCGACAAACCAAGCGTTTCTGCTCCCGGTCTGTACACTTTGAAATCTGTGTCCAGCGGCTCTTGCCAAGGTGATGTGGACGAGCCATCGTCTTGTTTGTTGCTGAATCCTCTTGAGCCACACCTGTCTGTTAGGTCCGAAGACATCCCAGACAAGTGCGCAGGCAACTCCATCGGCCTTCGTGTTGACCTTGATCTCGTCGGCACGCCGCCCTTCTTTGTCAAGTACAAAATCTTGACTGGTGACCAAGAGGAAATACGCACGCACAAAGTTACGGGCCTCAGGTCTCAACTGGATCTCATTCCCAAGACAGCTGGCCGCCACAAGTACACATTCTTGTCCATTGGCGATGGAGTGTACGAAAACTTGCCGCTGACCGGGCAAGATAAATCTCTCGAGCAGGTGGTGAAACCCGCAGCTTCTGCCTTTATTGCACACCCCGAACGTGTGATAAACACTTGTCTCGACTCCGAAGTAGAGGTCGATGTTGTTCTCTCTGGAGATCCTCCGTTCAACCTAGAATGGGAAGTGGTTCATGACGGCAAACGTAAAACTGAAAAGGTCACAGATCTGGACACAGACCAGTTCAAGATCAAGACAGCTTCTCTTACGAAGGGCGGAGACTACATTCTTGCATTGAACACTGTCCAGGATAAGCGTGGCTGCCGAACTTTCCTGCAAGACCAAGTCAAAATTGCTGTTCGTCGTCAGCGACCTCGCGGCGCTTTTGGTCTGGTTGAGCAGAAGAATAGCATCATGGCGGTTGAGGATACACCGTTGCGATTGCCACTTCGCCTTCAAGGCGAAGCACCATTCACTGTTTCCTACAAGAACCTCAACGAGTCTGCTGATGTCGTAACCAAGACTATTGATGGACCCAACGGCCATCTAATGGTCAAGTCCCGGGGAGTGTACCAGCTCGTCGACGTCAAAGACAGCCAGTGCCCTGGTGTTGTAGAGCCATCGGCATCTTCATTCCATGTCGATTGGTTCCCACGACCAGAGTTGTCTCTCATTGACACGGACAATTTCAAGGCTGCGACCGGTGGCGTGTTTATGAAGCAGGAGGTTTGTGAGGGTGATATTGATGGATTTGAAGTCTCACTGAAAGGTAAATCATTGTAATTCATCTTTATGTCCGTACGAATCTAACAATTATAGGTTCTCCGCCGTATCACGTTCAGTACGAGGTGCAACAGCGATCACCGCAAGGTTCCAAAGCCATTAGCCGACGAGACTTTGACGCGGCGCTTTCGAAGGCTTCTATTTCCATGGACACTTCCAAGGCTGGAGACTACACATACAAGTTCTATAGTCTTGCTGATAACTTGTACAATACCGACCGATCTTCAAGTCCGCTTACCGTCCAGCAACGAGTCAATGCTAAACCGTCAGCAACTTTCTCCAAGCCCGGCCAGAGTTTCAAATTCTGCATGGAGGAGCAGGAACACGAAGATACGATTCCTATAACATTGGTCGGCGTTGCTCCTTTCTACGTCGAGGTTGAGATCAAGCACCAAACCAGCTCGCCTCCGGAAACATACCATGTGCCATCCATCAACTCCAACAGCTACTCCATGCAGATTCCTAGACGACACCTACGCCTTGGCTCTCAGCAGCTGCGTATTCGCCGCGTTCGAGATGCACGTGGATGCCAGCAAAAGTACGAAGTTGGCAGCCCGTCTATCCAGATTCAACTATATGACGCACCGTCCATCTATCCCTTGGAGTCCCGTCATGACTACTGTGTTGGCGAGCGCATCGCCTACACATTGTCAGGAACGCCGCCTTTCGACATCACGTATGAATTCAACGGCAAGTGGAATGCCAAATCGCAGACGACAACTTTCCGCCGTGTGGCCGAGAAGCCTGGCGAGTTTGTCATCAATAGCGTGGCTGACAAGGCAAGCGAATGTCGCGCTGCCGTCCACTTAGCCAAGACGATCCACCCTCTTCCTAGTGTCCAAATAAGCCGGGGTAAGCAATCCCGCATCGATATCCATGAAGGCAATGAGGTGGACATTCTCTTTGAGTTCTGGGGCACACCTCCATTCGAATTTACCTACACACGAAGCTCGAACGCCAAAAAGGGCCAGAAGAGTGTCGTGCTCGAAACACGTCATGACGTCTCGTATGAGTCCAGCAAGGTCATCAAAGCTTCGCAGGAGGGTACATATGAAGTGGTGGCTATCAAGGACAAGTTCTGCTCGTTTTCAACCCAGCAGATTGAGAAAAGGGATAGGAGATGATAATGTAGTAATTGGGGTTAAACATGGATTTTGATACGAGGAGTCGGTTAACCCTCTAGTTTAATGGGTTGCACTCCGTATTTGTACATAGCACATCTTATACCATGGCACGGCGTTGTTCTTATTTTGGAATACAATGGTTTTAGTCAAAAAGGGTTCAAAACAAATTAAAAAAGTTGAACAAGTGTGTAAGTAAAATTGCTCCTTTTTTATTCTATATACAGTGAATATGGTTAATTGCATCATTAATCATTGTCCCCCTCAACTTGCTCAATCTGACGAATCAACGAGCCTCCGATACGTGCAATCTCCAACAAGACCGCCTTCCGATTAACCTCGACGACATCGCCATCCTGCTCAACAGTGCAAAAGTTATACGGCAAACCCGGCCGGAAATTCTGTGCCTTTTGCAAGCGCGGATTCCACAGCGCTGCAACGATGGAATCATCTGCTGCGCCGCCGGGGAAGAAGACGAGTGTATCCTCATATACGCGCTGCAGTTCCTCGACGAGCACGTCAATAGGCCCCGCGCGGACGGGGAGTGGCATCTTACCCGTGCGGCCGTCGAGATTACGGTACTGCGAGGCCTTGTACGCGCCTGAATCGGTGCCTGCGTCGCGCACAATGGACTTGAGAGCTTTGCTGGAAAGGTGGATGAGGACGTCGTAGTCTTGCAGAGCGGGCTCAAAGAGGGCGGAAGCGTCGAGATTTGTGCCCTGGTCGCGGACGAGTTTGCAGGCTGCCTTGGAGAGGCGTGTCATTCGCGAGGCGATGAGCTTTGAGGGCGCGTCGCGTGTGTATGCTAGGCCGGACTGGTCAAAGGCTGTGGCGACGAGCATGACGGTGTGGTTCATGTTGGGGTCGCGTTTGCGCCAGGAGTCGAGTTCTTGGTGGATGTCGGAGCGCTCGTCGGTGGTGAGCTCCTCCGAGGTGTCGATGATGAGTGCGTCTTCGCGCCAGTCCCATCTGGAGAGGAAGAAGAGGGTGCGCAGGAAGCCTGTGGTGACGGATGACGGGATGTTCCAGGGGTATGGTTGTAGGAACGCGTGGAGGACGAAAAGCTCAATGAGCTCCTCGCTGATGTGGCCGGTGAGCTTGTGGGCGGCGAACCAGTGCTTGACCAGGCGTATGGTGGGTGAGAGGGCTTGGAGACGGGTGCAGTATGTGGCAATGGTTTGTGTGTGCAGGGGAAGCGTGTTGAATAGCCAGTTGAATTTGACAAATGCTTGCTCGGCGTCTTCCCGGACTTTGTGGTCCAGGGTCTTGTTTTTGATCTGTCCTTCCAGCAGGCTCTCCTCCAGGTCGCAATGGATGCGTAGGCGGAATGAGGCACCGCTATCGTAGACAATGTCGAGATACGCCAGGTTCTCGATGCCGATTTCGCGGTTTTCTCTGCCGAGATATGTCTTGATGCTGTCGTGGGCGTTGGTGAGCCTCTTGTCCAAGTCAAGCAAGAACTCAATCTTGGCTTCTTGAATAGCGGTCAGGTTATCAGGCCACTTGTTAGACGCCTCAAAGTAGAGATTGACGTCCATGGGTTCGATAGAGTCTTTATGGTAGCCTACAAGTGGTGCCTCGACAGATGCATAGCGGGCCAGAGGCGAAACGGGGGCCAAGTGCCGAATCTGCAAAGGCAACTCTTCAAGATTTCGAACGTCATGCTCAAAGGTCTGGAATGAACGACGAGCAGCGTCAAATGCTTCCTTGTCCAAGTGCGAGATGCCAATCATCGTCGACAGGCCGTCGCCGTGCAGCTTAACCTTGTCCTTATTCATCTTCAAATGGCGCTGCAGGGCGTACTGCGTAATCTCTTCGCAAATCCGCACGGGCATTCGATTGGACCATTCAACGCACTCGAGGATACTGCCGTCTTTGAAACGTCGCAGCTCCGCCTTGTCGCCCCAGAATTGTCTAAACTTGGCGGCTTCCTTTTGTTCCTCTGCAGGTGGGCCGTATTCCATCTGTCGAGCCATTGAAGCCGCGTCAAAGACAACTCCTACAGAAAGACAAGGGATGTGTGTTGACGGAGATCCATTCAACTTCCATGGTTCTCTGCCAGATAGCCGGATGTGGACTTGCTGAGCGCGATTTCCGAAAGCCTTTTTCAAAACTTTGTAAACATCCGCCCCCAAATCCGCAGCGACGCCACGTCGATCACCAAGCTCTGCTTGTTTAGATGTTTCAAAGCTGCTGATTTCAAATACGGCATCGAATATTTGGAGCGGTATGTCAGCCTTGACGATGAAAATAGGTTCGAATTTGGGTGCGGCGTCGTCAGCCAGGAGATCAGCCGTAGACTTGGCATAATCTTGAAGCAGGCTGGCTGACCAAGTGTTCATTTTGAAGAGCAAGTTGAGATGTCTGGCGGTGTCGAACAGGACTGGGCCTGCTTCTTTGGCGGCTTCAGAAGAGGTTTTGGTAGTGTTGAAGGAGAACGGCTTCTTGTTGAAGTCTGTTGTCGAGAGAAACTGAATGGCTGCTTTGAACAACTCAGTGGCGCTAAGCGATGTCGACAAAACAGCTTGACCATTTCGCCCACCGGATTTTAAAAGCAAGGCAATCATGGCAGACCACTCAAAATGGCCGAAACCACCCAGCGACACGGCGCCACCGAATCCACGCTGCTGAAGCCATATTCTACCCAGAATGCAGGCATCTGTGAAGGTTGCACATTCAGTTTTGGCACTAGTAAGTACTCGAAGATACTGAATAAAGGTCTGTTCGGCGTTGAGCGTGGAGTTGTAGAAGGGCGTCGCGGCTGGAAACTTCTTATTCTCGTCGGATTCTTGTCCTCGAATGTTGGCAGAAGTAGGTGTCAGTTTGGAATAAGGAAACAAATCGTCAGGAGCACAAGGTATTATTCGGATATGGCAATCATGCTTTGAGGCGCTCTTTTTGGTCGATTTCGTTTCCTCCTCCGACCGAGATCGTAGGACCAGAACTGGAAGAAGAGGATTCTCGTTTAGAGACTCAAAGTTCATGTCGATTGTATCGCCTAGCTCTTTTGCCACGTTCGCAGCAACGTAGGCAATGTAGTATGCGCGGCGGTAAAAGTATCGCATGTCAAGGTAGTCCTTGTCTTGGAAGAGGGACTTGGGCATTTGCACAACCATGTCGATGCCGAGGCGGTGTTGTGACCTGCACATGCTTTGCGATACGTAACTGCCCACCACATTGCACTGAGAAGGCGGCGAGAATGAAATCTTGTAGTTTGAATTTTTCGTTGGTCGCGGGTCAGGGTAAGGAATGGTTATACGATTCGACTTTTCGAACTTGGAAGAGGCCTCAAAAATCTGCACGGCTGTTAGCGAATTTTGCGACAGAAGAGCATTGCATGGCAGAGTTTTACCGGCTGAGGATCATGAGGCTCTATTGAATCAATGATTCCCTTGAGGTTATGCAATTGGCTGTCCAGGCCTTTAAAAGCGGCAGCATAGTCAACCTTTGTCTGCTTGAGAAGCTCGTCTGTCTGCAAGACAAAGGTGCTCGCTGTGGACACGCGCGCAGAGCTTCGGGACTCAAAATCAATGAGGCCGTCGTGCCGGATGCCCGAGCCATCATGTCCGAGCTTGCGGCGTTTCGAGCCCGACTCCATGGTGAAAAGAAAAGTGACTTGCGCGTAGTGATGTTCTGCAGCACAACCAGAGCAGAGCAGACTTAGTCGTCTTCACGAATTTTTTTGGAGGACGAACATTTTGGTGGGGCGATAAGCTGATAAGCAGGCGCAGCTTCAAGTGGCCGGGCTAAGGCGCTTTGAGGAAACAATAGCATTCGAGACAGAGTCCGGTACAAACGTGAATAAAAATATAGCGAACTAAAATGAGCGTTTTTACCAGTCTATTGAATCAATTGTAAAATCGTGTCTAGCGATATGTTACAACGTCCTCACAGCCTAGTCGGAGGGTTTGCCTATATCCGCGCACAACGGCTCTATCCGGGCAAAGCAGCATTAGAGAAAAAAGCGCCGGCTGAGAAAGCAGGGCTCGTTGGCTGAAGATTGTTTATGTGGATGAATATAGAATACAATTTGCATGTTTCGAATTGCACAGTCTGTTTTGACTTTATCCGCAGGCCTCAGCTTAAACATTCATCCACCAGTATAGCCATTATAACATGCCCAGCAATTACCTCAAGCGATATCGGGACGAGACATACAATGCACGAGAATATTACGGATCTATGTGAGAGTTTACGGCTATGTATCAGCCATGCCATTGTTTTACCATTAAACCCGCATTGCTAGTCCTTAGACGGCGTCTTAATTCTACCGGCGTCTCATTCGAAGAGGCCATGACAATCTGGATGCGGTACCTTGTTTTGGCGGTAGACTGCGCACAAGCGTGGGTACTCCTCGCCCCTGTTCCGAAGTACCCTTCCGGCTCGGAAGAGCGGAAACTGTCCGCCTTCCCCAGCTTTGGCTGTGGCTTTGCCGACCACCCTATCCGAAGTGTGGAGGCTGAACGCTGAACCCCGACCAAGTAGCGTCGGCCAGCAACGGTTAAAATACTCGGCATTCCCTCGTCGCAGTAAAGCCTCCCGCTCGTAGACCCTTCTTGCCCGCCCGGCTTCCCTTTTTCTCGCGCGTGACGCTGTTGACGAAGCTTTGTTTCGTCTTGAGATTGTGACCGCTCTGGTTCTGGCTACTAATATATTTCGCGTCTCTCTTCTTGCGTCGGTTGTCTGCTTGAGTTGTGTTTATCCGTCAGCACGATGCCCTCCACATTGACGTATATGCGCGCCACGCGGGCGTTTGCTCGTCATGCGACCAACGTGCGTACTGCTTGTTTCAACCTAACCTTTCTCTCAATCCAGCGTTTGCTAACATGTTGTTCTTCATTTAGCCGACTGCCGTTTTCGCCAGACACTTCTCAGTCACTGTCCGCCGGGGTGAAATCAACAAAGTCCTGCCCTCGGCCACTGAGGCTATCAAGGATATGAAAGCCAACGCGACCCTTTTATGTGGTGGCTTTGGTCTCTGTGGTGTGCCCGATACTCTCATCGACGAGGTTCTCAAGAGGCCTGACATCAAGGGCCTCACAGCCGTCTCCAACAACGCAGGCACCGACAGCTCCGGCCTCGGCAAGCTCCTCAAGACCAAGCAAGTCAAGAAGATGGTTGCCAGCTACATCGGCGAGAACAAGACTTTTGAAACCATGTATTTGACCGGTGAGGTAGAATTGGAGCTCACGCCCCAGGGAACGCTTGCTGAGCGTTGTGCCGCCGGCGGCAAGGGAATCCCCGCGTTCTACACACCCGCAGCCTACGGCACCGTTGTGCAAACCGGTGACCTTCCTCTCAAGAATAACGCCGACGGCACTCCCGCCGAATACTCATACCCCAAGGACGTCAAGGTTTTCAACGGCAAGTCCTACCTTCTTGAGGAAAGCATTGCAGGCGATTACGCCTTTGTCAAGGCCTACAAAGCAGACAAGCTCGGCAACTGCCAGTTCCGCCTGTCCGCCAACAACTTTAACGGCGCCATGGGCAGGAATGCCAAGATGACCATTGTCGAGGCTGAGCACATTGTGGAACCCGGTGAGATCCCCCCCGAAGCTGTGCACCTTCCTGGCATCTACGTCAAGCGCGTCATCCAGAGCACCAGCGAGAAGAACATTGAGAAGTACACTTGGGCCAAGGACGAGAATGACTCCGAGGCCAAGGCTGCTCTGGGAAGCGGCGAGACTGCTGCAAAGCGCGACCGCATCGTTCGCCGCGCCGCCAAGGAGTTCAAGAACGGCATGTATGCCAACCTGGGTATTGGAATGCCCATGCTGGCTCCTGGATTTGTCGGTCCCGAGGTCGAGGTCCAGCTCCAGTCCGAGAATGGTATTCTTGGCCTGGGCCCTTACCCTAAAAAGGGCAAGGAGGATGCTGACCTCATCAATGCCGGCAAGGAGACTGTCACACTGAACCCGGGTGCTGCCGTCTTTGGCAGCGAGGAGAGCTTCGGCATGATCCGAAGCGGCAGAGTCGACCTTACTATTCTGGGCGCCATGCAAGTCAGCGCAACTGGTGACCTCGCCAACTGGATGCTTCCAGGCAAGGTCAAGGGCTTCGGTGGTGCCATGGACCTTGTGAGCAACCCGGCAGCTACCAAGGTTGTCGTGACCATGGAGCACACGGACAAGAAGGGCAACCCCAAGATTATGAAGCAGTGCGCATTCCCGCTGACTGGCCGAGCATGCGTCTCTCGCATTATTACTGAGCTGGTATGTCGGAATAATAGAACCTTTACATTTTCTCTCACTAACAGATTCTTTCAGGGCGTCTTCGATGTAGACTTCGCCAAGGGACTGACCCTTGTGGAAATTGCCGACGGCGTCTCCGTCGATGAGATTAAGGAAAAGACCGAAGCTCCCTTCAAGGTCGCTGATGACTTGAAGCCTATGCTTTAAAAGGAGAACGAGTAAAAACAGCTTTGGAAATTCATGCGTTATGAACATTTAGTCGAAATTTGACTGCTGATCTCTGTAAGATTAATCTGCGGTGCACAAGACACAGGGAAGATTATTACCTAGCGGTAGCATGGCCTGGCGTTTGATGGTGCGCCGCAACACCATTTTCTATAAACTAGCGCAATTCAGGAAAATAAAAAAACACAACACTGAAGATTTCAAAAGTTTACCTTTGCTGTGAGAATATTCTTGAAAATGCGGGCGTGTCTGGCACATGTTCTGTCGCCGCTGCTATGTCCCGGAGTGGCCGTCGTTCATGTCAGCTCCAGCAGAACACAAATGATAGTCTCACGGATACGGCAAGTCTCCCCACCAAAAACATTGCCTCTACACCTGCATCACCAGCAAACAGCTATGGTTTCCTTTATACATTAATGGAAAATGAAATCATGTACGACAATGAGTCTGGGCAAGTCTTTCGAGAATGGTCTGTTCCCCACCGCCCGGCGCCAATTGGCGAGCTCGACTGGTCGCGCAAGCGGCCATATCCTTCCTTTCGGCCGCGCGGCTCACGCGGCCCGCGTTCGCTCATAGATATGACGACAAATGTCATTGCCAACAACGTGGGGCTCTTATCGTTTGAACATATTGAGCCAATTCCGATTCGTCTTGCGTGGCGCATATGGCGGTTTCTTGAAGCACGGTATGTCCTCCATTCATTTCCAAACTCGCCTGTAGGAAGCTAAACGGACTGGCAGGGGAGTTTGTTTGCAGGCGTGGAAAATATTTTCCAAATTATTGCTGCCAGAGGAGGATGACAAGAATCTGGGGTTATATCGCTTCAGGCAGCATATTTGCCGGCCAGAACGCGACCTACAGCATTACATTCAACCTTTGACATCACCGTCCTTTGAGTTTGTCACACAACTCACCATCAGTGGCAATTGCACATTTACGACAAACGAGCTCTTGCATTTAACAGAGGTCAAGAATCTAGGGGTGCTGGAGTTGATACAGCCCGCAGATGAGCTGCTCGCCAACTTCCCTGATGTTAATGATCAGCTGATTCGAGGCTGGACAGACCAGCCTGACCCTTTCCCATTGCTGAGAATACTGCGAATATGGGGAAACCAATCTGTCACCCAAGAGTCATTACGCTTGGTTTCCAAGTTTCCGTCACTTGTCATGTACGACGTCATGGGCTCGAGGGACGACTGGGAGACTGCATACCATTTGGCACCGGCCGAGGGCTGGCAGGTATCACAGCGGGTAAGAGGGCTGGAAGGGTCCTTGCTACAATACCTGATGCTCTTTTCCCCTTCTCAGGAATTAAGTTTGAAACGACTCAAAGCAATGGCCCGTAGTATTGATACGGATCTGGTCTCGTTGTGCAGCGACTCGAGGTGTGCGCTCAAGTTCGTTCCTCGCGGAGATGCGCCGGCTTTGATAGAGTACCTTACAGATCCCGCAAAAGTCTCAGTCACATCACCCTGGGACCCTGATACTGCGTTACGGGAAGCGAGGGCCTGTCACGGAATAGCCTTTGAGGCATGGGCATTTTGGCTCTACTCTTTGGTCGGCCAACTCAGTGGTGACCAGGACTTGGATTCACAAGGCCACAAACCAAGTCTACAAACGGTTGCTGGTCCGTTTGTCTTGCCTTCGAAGCCTATGGCGTGTCTGTTTCTTGGTCATAGCGGACGCGGAGGAATATCTTCTAAGCCATCTTACGTTAGAGGCGGGATGTTTTCAACCACATCTTATACTTTTACAAGAGGTGGCTTCGCTCCAGAGGCAACTGACGCCGCGACACCACAGACCACCCAAACGAGTATACCTCCGCCAAAAGAGCCTCGGCCTGGATTCAGAAATAATAAAAAGAGACGGCTGGATGATGTTCTAAAGTCACTTTCATGGTCTTGAGAGCTCAGCGCAGCTGGCATGAAGTCTCGTCTGCGTGTTTTGTGGCTTGAGCAAATGTGGCAGTCGCGTATAGAAGCCGCGAGGAAATGATAAAGTTTCCAACCGTTCTTGAAGAGTTTTTTTTTCTGCACATGCCATACTTTTCCAGTCACACCTGAATATCCTCAGCGCGCCTAGTCAACATCAGCATGGGCTCTTCTCTCTTGCCGCTCCAGTGAGTTAGCCCAACAAGCACGGGATACTTGAGGAATAGAAAAATCATGGCTCGCTACAGAACAGCGAGAAATAATCCAAACGAAACATCAAGAAGGGATGGACAGCCACCGGCGAGGGTCCCATTAACGCCGCCGCCTCGAGAAAATATAGACGACGATGGCTACTCCAGCAACTGGGAGACTTCTGATTCAGATTCCGGCGCACAGCAAGCACAAGAATTGCCAGCGGAGCCGAAATCCTGCATGAGAACACGCTTTTTAACACGAGCTCGAGGAATATTTAGGCAGCCTACGAGATATCGGAACGTCGCAAATAGGCCGCCAACACCGTGGGTTCAGCAGCAACTCGGCTCTAGCGCAGGAGTCCAGGTGACGGAGCGAGAAGTACAAGACCGCCGCTTAGGCACTACTCTTCAAAGCCCTGATGCCATTGAGACGCAAAATGACACGACTATAAACCCCGGCAGGGTGACTTCTCTGAGGCGGCCAGCACGCATTTCAAGATCGTCTGTGCCTTCAACACAAAGGGATCAGCCACGCGACGCAGCTCCTGCAGGTAATCACACACAAGTAGATGACTACAATGTCCATTCGGCTGAGCAAAATGCGCGCCTATCCGGAGAAGCGCTGCCATGGGAAGAGACCCGCGAACCACAAAGGCTACAACCTCTTCTTCCAGACTGGGAGAGATTCCCCCATCAAGAACCGCCCAACACCCGCCAGACATCTCTCCAACCTTCTCCAATAGAGTATTACACAGGTATAATGCACTACACTAGAGCAGAGAGCCCAGTGGCACCAGAAACTCCACCTCCGCCTTACGAGAACATCGGATACCCTTTATCCCATCAAGGCAACGTCGGACTCGCAGCGCTACGCAATCCAGTCAATCTTCCACCAGTGCCAAGAATGCTGCTGAGCCGCATCCAGCACGCCTTTGGGCTGTTTGACGTCTTGCCGTCCGCACTGGGTGGCGAGTGGGTGGATGGCATCATCAGCGCAGACACGGGGCTAGTCATCTACCGCAACACAACACGATCGTTTGCAGACGATCCGGAAGCGATCATCCACATTCGCAACACGTCGGTGAGAATGCCTGCGTCTGCTATTCTTGGCTTTCGTGGCGCTGGGAGCTTGAGAATACATCGGAATGGCACAGCTGGGGAAAGTATTGCCATTGATGAGGAGACTACGTTGGAGGTGGCAGCGGATATGGCGCCTGTGGGCTTGGATGATGTGGTATATAGGATGCCGTAGGACGCAACCAGAATGAGCCTGGGGCTGTCATACAAGATACGCAATGTATTCCTTTTGTTTTTTATTTGACGCATAGCTTGAATAAAAATGCAACACGTTTCGCTAGAGTGTGTCGTTGGCTCACGTTACGGCGGAGTCTTTGCCCAACGAGGAAGGTGTTGATGTGCGTCATAATGTTTCTAGGCGGCTTGCATATTCAATTGAGAATTGATGAGTCAAAGCCCTCAATGTTTGAATCATGTTTGTCGGCAACCGGAGAAGGGAAAAGCAATTCAATAGATGTTTGCTGGGCGCAGCCTTACTCCGTTGGACACGGTCTTGCAGCAAAAGGGCAGCGTCTGTCGTTCCCAGACTGTTGTACGCGATAGTTTACGCACCATCATCGGCGTTCTACAAAAAGTATTCATTACAGGCTAAAATTCAAATCTCGTAGTTTCAAAGGAAAAAAAAACGGTGCAGGTGTAATCTCTCTCTCTCTCTCTCTCTCCGCGTATATCTTGCCTCAAACCTCGCGCGCGAAGAAATGGGTCATGGCACCCGCAGAAGCAAAAAAAAAGAAATGTGCCGCCGAAAAAAATTTATCTGAGCCTGATGGAAGAGCAGCAGGACAGAGGGTAAGAACAGCGGAATAAAGGCAAATCATCTTTCCTCCAGTTTCCCCTCCGGTAACAGCCATGGAGCAAGTCGAAAGCCAGAGTGAATATGAAGGATTGTTATTTTTCTAGTAGGTTGAAGAAGAAAGAAAAGAAGAAAGAGAGCAAGAAGCTAGCGGTGGAGTGGGATATACAGCTGGCTGGTGCGGGTTCCGGAACAACAATTGGCCATGTTCCCGCTGGTTGACCCCACTGGATGAAAGCTGCAGACATGCAGTGGCAGGCTTTGAGCATTATTACATGGCCTTGGGTCATTATCTGCGCTCTGAGTGGCTAGCAAAACACTGCCATAGGCGGCTGCTCCCGCTGTAGGATGCCCTGTAAGATGCAGCTTTGCAAATGCTGCGCTGCGTTCACTTGTGTGTGAATACATTTGCATTCTTCTTCTTTGCTCTCGGATCAATTCCAACCAATAATCAACTGAAAACTTGACAAATGATTCCCCTGTAGATTTACAATGGTCCGGATGAACCGCATTCAAGCGCCTACTGTCGTGTGATGTTCAACAACGCTACTGCAGCTATCCGACGCTGAGTTCGCCCCTCCCATACCTACCTAGTAGTAATAACACTGCTAATTGGCGGTACTACAGCCCGGGCAAAGAATCCTGAGTCACGCTTTTTGCTGCGTCCAACTTTGAGTCACCAAACAGACACGGATTTTTTGCTCAAATGGATTTTACTGGTCATCAGATCCGCTTTCACGGGTAACACCTCTTGTTCAAAAAAGCCTGCTTCCCTGCCTCATCGGTGAGGCTACTGTTCTCCCGTTTAAAGCACAAGGACAACGTCTTTTCCCCTGCAAGTCGCCCTCGGCGGTCACACACCACACCACACCACACCACACCACACCACCTTTTGCTGGCTACCCCGCTACCCCGCCTCACCACCCAATTTCAACGCTGTTTTTCGTCTTCAGCCTGTGTGTTTTCGCCCCTAACAACAGACGCAGCCCAGCCTATTCAACTCTTTGATTCCCAAGATGGCCAGAGAAGCAGCCGCTACCAGCACCCGCGGACGCGGTGGAAAGTGGAAGAAGTACTCTCGAGGAGGTTTGTATTTCCCCATCATCG
Source organism: Lecanicillium sp. LEC01 (assembly GCA_002242745.2). Taxonomy (NCBI): domain Eukaryota; kingdom Fungi; phylum Ascomycota; class Sordariomycetes; order Hypocreales; family Cordycipitaceae; genus Lecanicillium; species Lecanicillium sp. LEC01. Next base: position 39,811 of record NIWZ02000075.1, read on the forward strand.
CCCACCTCCCCAACTCTCCCCCCTCCCATCCAGAAAAAACTTGGGCTAACCACAGCACACGACAGGTGGTCGACACTTCTCTCGTGACCTCCAGCCCGCAGATGCCGAGGGAAACAAGGTCAGCATGTGGAGTGCTGATGCCCAACATGGCAGCGATGAGGAAGACGACGACGAAGACTCCGAAGACGATTCCGAGGAAGATTCCGACGACGAGGCCAAAAAGGGCGGCGCGGCTGCCGCCGAACAGAGCCGCGAGGACCGCAAGGCACAGAAGAAGGCCCGTAAGGAGGCTGCCATAGCCAGACAGAAGGATAAGGACGTTCAAGTCGGTGACATGCCTTCGAGCGAGGAGGACGAAGACGAAAGCGACGAAGACATGCCTGCCAACCCGAACCACTCCCGCGCCGCCCGCAAACAAACAGCTCAGCCTAAAGAGGTCGAGGAGGTTACAGAAGGAGTTGCCAAAATGAATGCTCCGGGCAACCGCAAGGAGAGAGAGGCCATGGAGGCTGCGGCCGCCAAGGAGCGTCATATGAGGCTTCAGGCAGAGGGCAAGACGGATCAGGCCAAGGCTGACCTGGCGCGACTGAGGGAGATTCGTGAGCGACGTGCTGCTGAGGCCGCTCGACGTGAGGTAAGGACTTTTTTTTTTTTTACTATCGCAGCGACGTAGAAGCAAGAAAAGAGAATGCAGTGGCTAACTTGAACACCCCTCGACAGGCCGAAAAGGAAGAAAAGGAGGCACAGGATACCGCCCGCAAAGCCGAGATTGAAGCTCGAGAGAAGAAGTTGCGAGAAGCGGCAGCTGGTCCCAAAAAGCCCAAGAAGAAATAAATTTATTGTCCACTCTTGTCTTGGGCTTTCTTTTTTTTTTCTTGTTGGCCTTGGCTCTTACAAATATTTGTCTACCTCTTATTAGCCTAGACTAGCCATTGCTGCATACCCTCGAGTTTGGACAGAGCTTATGGTTTTATGACGGAGCATTCGATAGCATAAATTTCAAAATCCCTGGGACCGGTTAGAGCCATATACTTTTCGGGAGAGATGATTTCATTGTGAGGTTGTCACCGCCACGGCTGAGATATATTCTGAGATGACACTCTTAGCGTTCATGGGAAAATTCACCTTTAAAATTCACATCCCCTTGAGAGCAACAACTTTCCCTAATTTTATGACCGTACTGCTTTATTTTATAAATTTATTAGTGGATTTATTTCCGTCTCCAAGTACACCGAAAGCTGCCCATGTTGGCCTCACACGGCCACTCTCCAAAACAGGAATGAGCCCAACAGTCAGTCGGTTACCCCACACTTGTGCGGCGGCTCGGCCAGTCAAAAAGATGGTGCAGGAAAAAAATCCAGCCAGCCAGCCAGCCCATGTCCGGCTAGCCTAAAAAAAAAAAAATCCCAGCCTCAGAGAGAACTTGCCCACCGCCTTGACAACCCTTTCTTGCAGGACGCCATTTCTCGACGCCCCCTTTGCTGTGTGAGCGGTGTTTGTTTCAGTTCCAAAATAATAATAATAAAAAATTCGGGCTCTCCCAGCAAGACGCAGAAAACATCGGGAAGCAGAAATGGCAGAGTCTTCACTGCAGGTTCGTGCGCTCTGCTTCTGTTACTCTCCCCGGCTTCTTCTCTTCCCTTCTCCGCTCAACCAAAAATTGGGCTGGAGCAGAAGCTGCCTATGTGGAATAAGACGACTGACTTTTTGCCTGTCTCTACAGGATCGCCTGCGCGATCATGCAAAGGCCTTTGACGGCTTGCTGAGCCTCATTCCGGCAAAGATGTATTACGGAGAAGATACCAGCGTACGTTTGCCACTGAATACCCTGTTTCGAGTCGGCGCTTTTTCGCCCCATACCATACGACGTTGTGATTTGAAAGAGGGAAAAAAAGAAACGCCTTAAATACTGACACGTTTATAAAAAGGATCAATGGAAAAAGAAAAAGCAGACCAAGAAAGAGGCTGCTGCCGCCCGCCGCGGCAAACTCGACCCGGATAGCGAGCTGAACCGCAACGCAAAAGAAGTCATGGACGAGCGTGCCCGAAACAAGCGCAAGCTAAGAGAAGTCGAACAAGAAGATGATGAGGACGAGGACGAGGACGAGGACGACGAGGGTGACGACCAAGACTCGTATGTTGCCATGGACGGCGTTGAGGTAGAGAAGCCACTCGAGGGGTTGAAAAAGGCACCAGAGAGCAATAAGAAGCAAAAAACAGAGCCCGAACAGGACGAACAGGAGGATGACGCTAAAGAGCCAGACTCCGGGGAACTCAAGCTCTCAAAAAAAGAGCAGAAAAAGGCAGCTAAGAAGGAGCGTAAGGCCGAGAAAAAGGCCACTGAAAATGATCAAGAACCTGCACCCGTAAAGCAAGCGCAAATAGACAACGACGAGAGGCCCAGTTCCAAAAAGCAAAAGTCAAAAAAGGCCGCCGAGCCTGCGCCGCAACCAGACGAGCAAGGAGACAAAGACGAGCCCATGGAGGACGCCGCAGCACCTGAAACGAATGGCGTGCATGCTTCCGAGTCGGACTCTGAGCCTCACTCTCCCACCTTTGACACAATCCCCGAGAATAACACCGCCGCCGAGCCCGCAAGCGCCACTACCTCTGTCTCCTCCACCATTCCTCCCTCGGAGAAGCCCAAGCACATCAAGATGCCCGCCGATACGTCCGCGCTCAAAGCACGCCTGGCGGCCAAGATTGAGGCCCTGAGAGCCGCAAGAAAAGCAGACGGGGCTGACGGCAAGCCGATCCGCACACGCCAGGAACTGATTGAGGCGCGCCGACAAAAGCAGAACCAAAGAAAAGAGCACAAAAAAGAGCTGCGCAGACTAACCAAGCTGGAAGAGGAGCGCAAGCGCGAAGAAACGCTAGCATCCAACTCGCCCAGCATCATGAGCCCAACCGTGGAGATGGACGAGTCTGGAAGCTTCTCTTTTGGCCGGGTTGCCTTTGGCGACGGCTCGCAAATGTCGCACGACCTAAGCTACGTGCTCAACCAAAACAAGAAAAAGGGCCCCTCAGACGCCAAGACAGCGCTCCTCAAGGTCCAAAACCAAAAGAAGCGTCTACAAGAACTAGACGAAGAGAAGCGCAACGACATTACGGAAAAGGACGCCTGGCTCAACGCCCGCCGGCGCGTCGAGGGCGAAAAGATCCGCGACGACGAAGCCATTTTGAAAAAGACTGTCAAGCGCAAAGACGCAGCCAAGAAAAAGAGCGAGAAGCAGTGGAAAGACCGCATCAAGGGTATCGACTACGCGCAAAAGGAGCGGCAGAAGAAGCGCGAGGAGAACCTACGTAAGCGCCGCGAGGAGAAGAGCATGGGCGGCAAGGGTGGGAAGAAGAAAAAGGGCGGCGCTGCCGCGGGTAAGAAGAAGGGTGGTCGGCCGGGTTTTGAAGGTAGCTTTGGCGTTGGTGGACGCAAGAAATAGACGGGCACATATTACATGCAATGGGTGTGAAAGGTCTATCTATCTATGCGTACAACATTTTTCTGTCACCTTGTTACCAAAAGGCATGTTGTTTTGATGTATATTTTTCTTTCTTCTTCTTCTTGATGTACCGGCGCTCACGGTGTTTGGCGAGTTCATATCTTCTCCTGTTTGTTTCACGTCCTGTTAGTTTTTTTTTTTTTGGCTTTGGCTGTTGTTTGCATAGAAATGATGCCATCCATGTCCGCCTTTCTTTGAAAGTATAAAGAAGGAGGATCAGGAAGGATTTCATATAAAATGGATGAGAGGTAGTAGATAAGATGATGTTATTCTTTCCAAAAAAAAAGAGGGGAGGAAAATTTGTATAGCTATATAATATACCTCCTCATTTTTTCGTCATTTACAAGGTGCTTGGAACCCAAGTATCATCATAGGCAGCCAGCCACATCTTCATCTTTTACGTGTATACATCCTTCCAGCTTCCAAACCACATTTTGCTAGATCCACTTCATAAAGATCAAACACCACGCATCAAAACTCAACCGAATCCGTCCGTATTGCAACCACAAGTGAGCAAAAGAACAGGGTCAAGGATCAAATGTCGTCTCTACCAACACAGCAAATCAAGTTTCACTTTCAAAACAAAACCACGTGAAATCATTCCCTCGTCCTCTTATTTGTTTGTTTCTTCGTGAAATAAATTTTCGAGTGTTTTTGGGGTAGTCTATTCATTCGTCCCTTTCTCTTGTCCCAAATATTGCTAAACTATTGCCTCCATGGTGGAAAAGAAACCTTCCTTTCAAAACTGCACATGACCTGAATTAAGAAGGTAGAAAAAGACGTTGGAAGATGGATAAAAACAACAGCTAGTAGAAGAATAAAACCTTGACATCAAAAAGAAATTTTTTTAGGGTGGGGGGGAGAAATGAAGTCGTGCAGTTGCGTGTATATGGTTTTTTGCCGAGGTATGAGAAGAGCATGGTTGGGAAGAGTGTGGATGAAGAGGAGAAACGTGGATAGTGGACAAGGGCGGTTTCCGGCAAATGTGCTGGACAAATAATAACGCCTTGGTTTCGCAAGCGGCAGAAATAGCAATCATAGTGCTACCTTTAGCTGCTCCCTCTCAGTTTCGTTTTTTGGGTAGACACGTATTGTCTCCTTATAGCAGCGAGTCGAGGCGGGTGAAAACGCTCAGGCACGCAGCTACAACCTCCAGCTGCAGTTCCTTTTCCTTGGCCTTGCCCATCTCCTATAACTCTACACGTTAGCACACTTCTCTAGCAAGCAGTCTCATTGTTTTCATGGGACAACGTACCTCGGCAACCATTTGCGGCAGATTGGCACCAATGCCATTTCCAGTAGCCTTCTTTCCAAACGGCCACTGGCTATAGTCTGCCAACAGCTCATCTGTCTGCGCAAACGCTCGTTCTCTAGCCTCGTGTCCCAAAGAAGACAGTGCATTCTCCAAAACGTTGGCAGCGTAGGCGGCGCACACCATGCAAATGGTGCGCAGGGAGCGGAACTCGAGGTTCTCCGGCAGGAACTGGCTCCCGTTGAGAACGACGGTGCGCTGGGTGAGGACATTACGGACTCGGCGTCGCAGCTCTTCCTTGGCTCCGCCGTCGGCAACGGGGTGGGTGGCCATGTCGAAGAGCAAAAAGTTGCGCTTTTCGGTGCGGAGGATGCCTTTGTCGACGAGTCCCTTGGCCAATCGTTCGCGCACTTGCTTGAGCTGGTATCCAATCTTCATGAGGTTCCACGTTTCGCCTGTTAGACAGGCCAAGTTAGCAAGGGGTTATTAGTGTATACAGTACTTTCCATTGGACAAAAAATCCTTACCGCTCATCAGATCAATCCAAGAGCTGACGCTCATCTTTTCGCTCTGCTTCATCATCTTGAGAGCCTCGTCGAGCAAGACTTCACCAGTCAGAGTATCGTCTATTACTTCAATGTTGCGGTCGGCAGGGGGAAATCGTCGTCGCGAAGGGTCCTTTTCCATGCTGATTCGGCCACGGAACGCCAGCTCCAGGACAATGCATCCACGGAGGGCGTATGAGATGTTGTCGTTCCAGAAAGACAGATAGCCCTGTAGGAGGAAGAAAGGAGTTGGTGTTAGCGTTATAGCTCCATGATCCACGTTGAGTCCTGAGTCAAAGTACAGCATTAGGCCAGAACATACCTGCTTGTCCTTGAGTCCTAGCAAGAGAACTTCCTCCATCATTGTGAGCTTGGGCTGCTTGCGGCGTTCGGCACTCTCGCTCATATCCCGAGGGTCAAAAGCAATCTTGTGGCCGTTCTCGCCATTTTCATAGTTGGTCTCGGGTGCGTTATCCTTGACATTGTACGAGGAATTGGTTCTCGATGCGGCATTGCTGCTCTCACCATCTACCGAGGGCCCAGCGCCGGCGGCGCCAGCACCGCGGCGGCGAGTGAGGCCGGAGCTGGACATTTCGCGGGTCGGCGTCCCAGATCTAGGGGCGACCAAGAGAATTCGAAGCGGTTGATTAATCTCGACGCCAGAGCGCGGATGTCGTGTATATCGTGTGCGCCGGCAGGGGAAAGGGCAAGGTCAGGGAGCGGGAGATATGGCAACGCAGCGGCGGGCAGGTCGGTGGGAAGAGAAAAGGAGGTGATGACGCGGGAAACGGGTGAGGATCGTGAGCGCAGATGAGGGGGTTTTTGCTGAGAATGCTTGCAGGCGAGCAAATCTAAAGCCCGAAATTCCTCTCAGCCAGGCGCCTGGGATGAGGGAATGAGGTTGTTCTTGTCTGCTTCAATGGTTCTTCGCTTTGGTTGCGCTGGCCAGCACAGGAAAGGGCTGGTTACTTTTGCAGGCTGGCTTTCTCGGCTGACGGCGCCCCCGTTTAGGTTTGGTGCCTTTTGCTCGGAGTCGGGCGGTACGAGTGCAGGGCAGGGGGTTGTACGAAGGAAGCGCTGCGGGGCGAATCAGTGGCTGCGGTTTGGCGGCCGGTGGGTTGGTGACGCGCAATGGGTGCAGCCAGCCAGCCAAGGCATCCCGAGGAGAGGAGATGCGATAATTTTAGCTGCTGCGCAGTGGTATTGTGTAATTATAATAGGCGAAGGCTGAAAAAAAATAAGAGAGGGGAGCACCCTGGACACGAGGCTCAAGACCGATTTTTTGGCGTAAATTTTGCTGTTTTTACCAGAATTTTTGTATTGTCAGTCATGCAGAGAATACCTACATGACATGTGCTTGAGGCGGGATTATTTAGTATGCACGTAACTTGGCACGACAAGCACCACCATGCTTACCATGGATCGGCATACCAGCCATTTTCTTGGTCGCGTGGCCTTTTTTGCATGTTGGTTTTACAATATTTTCATCCAAGTGAAGCGGTGGCATCTTAACAGCGACAATATTAGAATATATTTGATATCGCGCACTAGTAAAACGCACATTGTTTCGTGGTTATGCTAACTGGCCTACCGCCTGCGACATCAATTATGTCAGTGCTGCGACCTCGCCTCGATATCAAATCAAATTAAATCATGTATTATATTTTGTAACAATTCTATTTTACCCTTTGAACCCATCCCCCTTTTTCATATATATATATAGTGCAGCACTCCTTCTTCCTCACATAACCGGGCCACCGTCCGTGCCAACCGTCTCGCGCCAAAGCTCATCAAAGTTGACATCATGCGACTCAAACAAGTCGCGAATCTTCTTGGCTGCCTCTTCCTGCTTCTCTGGTCCAAATCCTCCAGGCTGCGTCGCCTCAAACTGCACAATCTCAACCCAGCGATAGAACAGATCCTCCTTGTCCATGGCCGTGAGAGCGTCTCGGAACGCAAACACCTGTCTCCGCTTGTCTTGCTCATCCGCAGACTCGCCCTGCTTCATATCGTAGCATAGCCAGCCATAGTCCTCGTGATACGCGAGGACGACGTTTTTGAAAGCATGCAGCGCCGCGTCCTTTTTGTCCACCATCTCATGCGCCTTGATCATGGCCTCCCAGTCCAGATCCCACACTGCATTCATCAGCAGATAGCCCGTCTTTTGCTCCTGCAGAATCGGCGACGTCGCCTGTCCGACGTAGCCGCCAAAAATCTTCTTCGACTCGGCATCCTTGAGGAAATTTCCCAGGTTCTTGTTCCAGTCTCTGCTGCGCCGGACGTAAATCTCCTGGTCCCTGAAGCCGACAGCCCATCGCCATCGGACCGGGCTTCCATATGTCTGTCCAGCCACGAATTCGACAGGCCATGGCCAGACAAAGATGAACAAAAGAAAATCGATAAACATGGTCAACCCGCGCTTGAGAATCTCCCACCCAAGCTCTGCCCAGGTCGACTGCGCCGCCACAAACTTGGTCTCGTTGCTGTTGCCCAGCATCCCCGAGAGAAGCTTTGCATACCACGGTAGGATGCTGTACATGCGCCATACGAAGAGAGCCGCGACACAAATGTTCATGGCCACCGGCACGAGGAATATTTTGCGCTTGAATGATGCCGGTTTGTTGTCAATGTGAACCACGTAGACATGCTTTCTTGACAGGGTGTCGGTGAAATCTTTCAGGACGTCTGGCGGCAGCTTAAACGGTGCAGGTGGTCGGCCATTGTTCCCTGACGATGAAGCCTTTTGCTTCCCTGTTCGCTTTTCAGGCGCCATTGGTGGGTGTGCTTTCGTCTTCAATGCAGAATTCGTGTGTGAGATATCAGGTTGTAAGGTGGTCGCCACAGACCTGTCCTAAAGGAGCGAGCCGGGGCCTGACAAAATAGGCCGACACATATAATCTGAGAGAGATGGCACTTGGACGACATCTGTACACCCCAGCAATTAAACGCGTATATGTATATATAATTTATTAATAATCAAATGCTGTCTAGTAGTGTAAATTGTGTTATGGTATTTTCTATGCCATTTTATCCGACTTTTGCAGAGATACTACCTACTCCTTTTCCAACCCTATTTTGTCACCACCAATCTACTCCACGGACTATCCCTCCGCCGGCCATTAATATAGCTCCAGCCCAGACTGAGAAAAAAAAGTAGCAACACCATAGAATAGCAGCACAGCTACATTGCATACGACACAGAAGCATCTGAGCTTTCTGTGATAGTGCAATAATGCTAAGACTGCACACATGGCAGGTAAATATCCCGGATTATGGCGCAATGGCGGCCCAGCAAATACTAATTTCGCACGAAACAGAATCGCGGCCGTCCATACGTCTGCGCAGCCTGTCGTCGTCTCCCTGCGGGTGAATTGCAGCAACTGCAAAAATTGTCACCCTTTGCGACGACTTTAAATACGAGACTATCACTATATACGTCAAGATGCGCCGCTGCACCGCGCCGTCGAAGGCTGTTCTCGACGTCATCAACCCGTTGCGCAGAAGGCAATAAACCATCATTCCCGGGAGCCTTTGGCGGCGCTCGCGGCAAATTCGGCGCGTTCGCTTCCAAAGCAGCGAATGCAACTGAAATAAACCATGGCCTCCTCCCACACGAACGAACTGCCCGCGAGCAGAGTGCACAGACTCGAGTCGAACCATCGCAGACAAACCGCAAACCAAATTCGCCGCAGGATCAAACAACACACCAGGCACGGCTGAACGGACGGCTAGCAAAGGACGGGAAAAACGCTGAAAAAGCTGCACTATCAAGATCTGTGCTGGCCAATGTATTCGGTACGTCCACGCTGCCTCGCAAACCTTCAGTCACAGCGGCCCAGACAGGCGGTTCATCAAAAAAGGACAACGCCGGCAAGCTAGCGCCGGTTTCGAGGTTCAGGTCACCACACGGGCATTCCCACACCGGAAAACCTGCCCATGGTGAGACCAGTGTACGGTCTGATACAAAACGCCCTAGAAAGTCGCTCAGAAAATATAATTCAGGCGGGAAAGACGATGCATCAGGCAAGCAAGCCGTGGGTGCCGGAAACAAGGAGCAAGATTTTTGGGGAGAGCTGGATACTAGAGTCAATACCCTTGGTGAACAGCAAAAGCCCTTAAAGTCTCCCATTCAGGATGAGGGACTTCCCAGGCGATTCAAGGGCAAACATGCCGGGGTCCATAACCACCCATCACACGTCGGGGACGAGCTGGCGAAACCAGATCACTCTGCTCCGCCGCCGACGACCAAAAAGTCAAGGTTCGATAGAGAAGTGCAGCATTTGGACAATCGTCGAAATAGAAAGAACTCGCGCCAGCAAGCAAGCCGCTTTGTTGGAGACGACGAGTGGGATGATGATGGCATCTCTCACTGGGATAGACAGCAGGAGAAAAAGGCAGAGAAGGAAGCTCGCAAGAAGCGAGAGGCCGAAGTGCCCAAGACTGTTCCCATATTCCTCCCCGAGTTTATCAGCGCCGCGAATCTCGCCCAAGCGCTGAAGCAGCGTCCTAGCGGCTTTTTGCTGGATATGGAGGAAATGGGCTTTGAAAATGTTACGAGTGATACCATTATGACTGGAGATACCGCTGCCCTAATTGCTATGGAATACGGCTTTGAGCCTACAGTCGATACTGGATCCAAAAGAGATCTGAGGCCCGCGCCGTTCCCAGAGGACATTTCAAGCCTGCCCTCTCGGCCACCCGTTGTCACCATCATGGGCCACGTCGACCACGGCAAAACTACTCTGCTAGATTGGCTGCGGAAATCTTCCGTCGCCGCCCAGGAACACGGCGGCATCACGCAGCACATTGGTGCTTTTGTGGTGCAAATGTCTTCTGGCAAACAGATTACCTTTTTGGACACTCCTGGCCACGCCGCTTTCCTGAGCATGCGTCAGCGCGGCGCAAACGTGACTGACATTGTTGTACTGGTTGTCGCAGCCGACGACAGCGTCAAGCCTCAGACTCTCGAGGCGCTCAAGCACGCCAAGGCAGCTAAGGTTCCCATCATTGTGGCTATCAACAAAATCGACAAAGAAGACGCACGCATTGACCAGGTCAAGGCAGACTTGTCTCGCAACGGTGTCGAAATCGAAGACTACGGCGGTGACGTGCAGGTTGTCTGCGTGAGCGGCAAGACTGGCCAGGGCATGCCCGACTTGGAAGAAAACATCCTTACGCTGTCAGAAGTGCTCGATGTGCGCGCGCCAGCAGATGGCATGGCCGAAGGATGGGTGCTGGAATCGAGCGTCAAGCAAGATGGCAAGACGGCCACTGTCCTTGTGAAGCGTGGCGTGCTGCGAGCAGGCGACATTATTGCCGCCGGCGAGACTTGGGCGAGGATACGACTGCTGCGTAACGAGGCAGGTGTGGAAATTGCAGAAGCACCACCTGGGACACCAGTCGAGATCTTGGGCTGGCGCGAACTACCTACTGCCGGCGAACTGATGATTCAAGCGCCAGATGAGGGCACAGCAAAGACGGCCATCGAATACCGTCTGGAAAAGGCGGAGCGCGAAGAAAACTCGGCCCAAGTCGCCGAGCAGGAGCAGCGACTGCGCGAAAAGGCTGCGGCAGAAGCCGTCGCAGAAGCCGCCGCAGCAAAGACAAGCGAGGATGCCGCCAAGCCCGCCGAGCCCAGCATCCTGACGCAAAACTTTGTCGTCAAAGCCGACGTCGCAGGCTCAGTGGAAGCAGTATGCGGCAGCATCCTCGAGCAAGGCAACAATGAAGTCTGCGCCAAGGTCCTTCGCTCTTCAGCCGGCCAAATCACCGAATACGACGTCGACCACGCCTCCGTATCCAAGAGCATTATCGTCAATTTCAACAGCACAATCCAACCGCACATAAAGCACCGCGCGGAAGAAGCCAAGGTGAAAATCTTGGACCACACCGTCATCTACCACGTAGTCGACGACGTGCGAAATGCGCTATCGGACCTGCTGCCAATGACAGTCACGCACCGCGTCAGCGGCGAGGCGGATATTCTGCAAATGTTCCAGATCAACATCAAGAAGCGTGTGTACCGAAACATTGCGGGCTGCAGGGTGCGCAACGGTGCCGTCAGGAAGGGATCCATGGTCAAGGTGCTTCGAAAGGGCAAGGTTGTTCACATAGGTAAGCTCTTTTTTTTTTTCTTTCCCTTTCTACTTTGTAAAAGTCAACTCATCTAACGATTTATGTGTAGGCAAAATCGACACGCTCAAGCACGTCAAAAAGGACGTCCAAGAAATGGGCAAGGGCACTGAATGTGGCGTTGGCCTCGAAGACTTTGAAGACTTCCAGATCGACGATCAACTGCAGCTGTACGAAGAGGTCAAGGAGAAGCGAAAACTGTAAAAATACAAAAAGGCAACTGTACATTATGTAAGATTATATTGGCTGTATAAAGAGCTCCCTTGTTTTAAAAAGCTTCCATAGAGAGACCAAAAGAGTCCATGCAATCCATGTATATACAAATCAACTTTTTATTTATTTATTTTTGGCCCAACTTTTAACAAGAACATTACCACCGACCTGGCGCCGAGACAGCATTTGATGAAAACGTCCGTGTAGTAATAGCAGCCTGTGAGCGTTCCTTTTCCAGCTTCGCCAGGCCTACCCTATCCGTTACGGGCGTCGCGTCAATAATATTGTCAAACTCGTCATCTTCCTCATCCTCGCCTTCGTCTTCGTCCTCACCATTGTCAGAGTCTGGCTGTGCCGACAGGTCCTCGGTGAGTTTCTGCGGCCGGGGTATCGTGGCGGGTTTTCTGTCCTGGGTACCACCACCGTCGTAATCATTGTCATCCTCGCGGGCAGGGTTGGCAAAGGTCTTGGATGCCAACACTTTACGACGAATCTCCTCCATGGCGGCGTCATCGTCACTATCGTCTGATATGGCGAATGGATCTCTGTCTTCCTCTGACTCTTCTTCTGCTTTCTCCTTGCCCTTTGTCGGCCGCTTGCCGAGGTATATTCCGTCGATGCTGTCGTCGTCGCCATTTCCTTCCGCATCCTCATCTTCCTCGTCACCTTCTTCTTCGTCGGAAGACACCATTGCTCTGTGGTTAGTGTTTCCACTCGTCCACATATCGCCACCTTCCTCTCTGCTTTCAGTATATTCTCTCTCCAGCCGCTCCATCCACTCCGCTTCCGTCTTTTTGACGCCAGCTTCGTCCGCGCAAGCAGCATATTTCTTCAGCAGGCTGCCATTAATCTCAAGAAATGACTCGCCGTATGAGAACGAGTCCAGGACCTGCTCGGCCCAGTCGGCATGGCCGCATATATAAAACGCCGCAGCAAGCGCCTCGACGCAGTTTAGCCGCCACGGTTTGCCGTAGTTTACAGTATTGGCTGCAACGAGGTACGGCAACAGGCGCTCGCATTTACCACCGACCTTGTTCCACTGCACCTCCTTTGTACGTGCCCACGAGCACTCGACGACGGCGGCGCCGTATTGGTCCATCTGCTCGCGGTCGGCGGGCGATATGACATGCTTGCCGTTGGGGGTGATGATGACGCCGTTGTGTCGCTGGCCCATGTGCAGCTCGCGCATCAGCCCCAGCCTCATGAGCTTCTTTCCGGAACATCGTTTCGGATCGCAGTGGCCGAGATCCCAGCATGCTGCCTTGAATGCAGGGCGCGAGACAGTCTGATCGTCAGTTCCCGGCCTTGAGCCACGAGGAGGGCCTCCCCCGCGGCCACCGAACTTTTTGCCTCGGCCGGCAAAGTCTTTCTTGTGCCTGACCATTTTGTGTTGTGTAATGTATTGGAAGTCAGTCGGTCAGCTCCGGTCGTTACGAAAAGTATGTAACGTCGGCTTGAGAGGGCATTGATAGGGCTGGCAAAGGCGGTTAAAAAGTCGTCCAGCAACTTTTTGAGATGTTGGAGTGACAGCCCCGCCGACCCCACATTCTTTCCCGTTCGAAAGGTTGCTCAAAGGCGACTGTGGCTGATGAGCGTCAGTCTTATAGTCCAAGGCTGTAAGTAACGGGAAGTTCCAAGGTGTGAGATGTGCTCTTAATACTTAAAACTATTGGGCTAATCTGCTGGATCTTGGTGCAGATCTCAGAATATACGCCGTCTTGTATTCGTAATCAAGTACCAAGGCATACGCACTTGCGTAAAGTCCACCCACAAGGCAGCTTGGTGCGCCACACTAGAAGGTACGAGTACGACGTAGCGCTGCCACCTGCGTGTCCACTCCAAGGAGGGGAGCAACTCCGTCACCAACTTTCGGATTTCGTCACAACGCCAAAGCTAATCGCAGAGTCGCAGGAGCGGATGAGACTCTAGGCTTACTGAAAACTACTCTTTTTCCCGACTGCCATTGCATTCCGAATAGCGTCTTGCCTTTCTTCGATCTGCCGACGCCGCGAGGCTACAGACACAAACCCCCGCAGCTCCGGCCCGGCTGAAGCTGACGATCGCCTCGTCCACGACTGCCAAGTTCCCCTGCACTCTACGCAACAATCTGAACCAACCATTGTCGAACGAGTTTCCCCTCTACTCTCACAATGGAGGCCGCCTCAGCCCGCGCGGCGGCTCGCGATCGCTGGGCCGATTACGGTGGCCGCACGCCGTCCCAGCTGCAGCGGTACATTCACTCGGCTTGCAGCCCCGACAACTACGAGCCTAACCTGGCATTGAACCTCGAGATTTCCGACCTCATTAATAGCAAAAAGGGTACTGCTCCGCGCGAAGCCGCTACGGCCATTGTCAGCTTCATCAACCACCGCAATCCCAACGTGGCGATGCTGGCATTGACCCTTCTCGACATTTGCGTCAAGAATTGCGGCTACCCCTTCCACCTGCAGATTAGCACCAAAGAGTTTCTCAATGAGCTTGTCCGCCGCTTCCCTGAGAGACCTCCTATCCGACCGACCCGGGTACAGGCCAAGATTCTTGAGGCTATTGAGGAGTGGCGCATGACGATTTGCGACACGAGTAGGTACAAGGATGACCTGGGCTTCATTCGCGATATGCACAGGCTGCTTAGTTACAAGGGCTACATGTTTCCTGAGGTTCGGAGAGAAGATGCGGCGGTTCTGAATCCTAGTGAGGTGCGTAGTATCGAGCATGGCGTTTTATCTAGTCACAATGCTAACCTTTGTCCTAGAATTTAAAATCTGCAGAGGAAATGGAAGAAGAGGAGCGAGAGGCGCAATCCGCCAAGCTGCAGGAGCTTATTCGACGCGGCACACCGACAGATCTTCAAGAAGCAAATCGCTTGATGAAGGTCATGGCTGGCTTCGACAACCGAAGCAAGACTGACTACCGCGCAAAGGCAGCTGAGGAAGTAAGCAAGATCCAGGCCAAGGCTCGCTTGCTGGAAGAGCGACTCGAAGCCTTCCGCGAGGGCGACACGATGACGGACGGCGACGTCTTTAGCGAGCTGGCGTCGGCTCTGCAGAGCGCACAACCCAAGATTCAAAAGATGTGCGAAGAAGAGTCGGACGACCACGAGGCGGTAGCCAAGCTTTTTGACATTAACGACAGCATCCACCGAACAGTCGAAAGATATAAGCTGATGAAAAAGGGCGACATGGAGGGTGCTCGCAAGGTGGCTGCCGAGGGACCCAAACCATCACAAACGGCAACCGTGGGCAATGCTGGAGAGCTATCGCTCATTGACTTTGATGCAGACGCGGCAGAGTCTAATGGCAACGGCGCCGGCCCTTCCAACTCACAAACTGGTGGTGTAGAAAATGACCTCCTGGGCCTTGATATCGGTGACGATTCGAGCAACTACGGCCAGGGCGGCAGCATCGCCCTTGGATTTGGCGCCAACCAAAGTACGTCTCACAGTGCCAAACAAAGTTATTTCTTCCGCTAACAAATCGCAGACGTGCCAGGGGGTGCACTCTTGTCGTCAATGACACAAGACAGCACAGCCAGCACATCGATGAGCAACGCGTTTTCGTCACCATTTCAGTTCACGCCTTCAACATCTCAACCCGCAACTCCAAAGCCAGGACAGCAAGCACAAGCACAAGCTCCAGCACCCCAAACTCAACAGGCGCAACCAG
The DNA here is from genome assembly GCA_002242745.2 of Lecanicillium sp. LEC01. NCBI lineage: Eukaryota > Fungi > Ascomycota > Sordariomycetes > Hypocreales > Cordycipitaceae > Lecanicillium > Lecanicillium sp. LEC01. Next base: position 55,112 of record NIWZ02000075.1, read on the forward strand.
TCCAGCCCGCTTCGGATCCGTTTGCGATATTCAACACGTCCACACCCAAGCCAGCCGCACAGGCAGGGGCTCCCGCACCAGCAACGGCCGCAGGAGACGACGAATGGAACTTTACCTCGTCACTGCCACCAGAAGCCAACAATCGACCCAAGGAACAAAAGAGCACAATATCCGACGGCAGCATTCGCGCCGAGTTTCTCGCAAACCGAACCCCAGCATCAAGCAACGCAATCAACATGGTGTTTTCCTTTTCCAACAATACTGCACAGCCCATTAGCGAGTTTCACTTTCAACTCGCCGTAACAAAGGTATTCATCCCTTTTTCTTTTTTTTACAAATTCCTTCCAACACGTCATTGTTGTTATCATCATCATCGTCGCCGTCAATACATCTTTTTTACTCCAACTAAAATCTTTCTCTCCTGCAGGGCTTCGAACTCCAACTCCAACCCCAAACAGGCCGCGATCTGTCCCCAAAGCAAAGCAAAGGAATAACACAGCAAGTAGCAATCTGGCACGCCTCGAACCGCGCGCAAAAAGTCGAGTCGGCAAAGCTACGATGGCGCGCGGCGTATATGTTGGCGGGCGAGCAAAAGGCTGAGACGGGAGAGATTTCCGACGTTAGCGTTGCATAAACACTAAAAAAAAAGAAAAGGCCAAGCAACAAACAGACAACTTGGTATTTTTTTGCCATGTTTTTTGTTGTTGTTGCCTTGGAAGCTTGATGTGAACTTTTCTTTGGAAGGGGGAGAGCTTTAGGGGCTGTGATGTGCTGTTGTTGTTGTTGTTGTTGAGGTTTGGGTTATGGAGCGCCGTCTCCGTGTTCTTTATTGCTGATTGATGGAATCTTGCTAGTCAAAAAGTTTCCTTCCCTTTTTTTTTTTTTTTGGTCTAGAAGAAGGAGAAGAAGATGAAGAAGAATGACGAGAAATATACATTTTTCTAAACAGCAGCATTGATTGCAAAGCAAAAGAAATTACACAACTTAAGATGAGAAATATACATTTTTCTAACAGCAGCATTGCTTGCAAAGCAAAAGAAATTACACAACTTAAAGACGGTGAATTATTTGCTTGTGTTGTATAAAATTCCTCTTTAATTGGACAACTGTCATTCATCTATACCTACTTTCCACCCACCCTCTAGCTAAAAAAAAAAAGCCAAATCATATCCCCTACCTACATCTAATTCTAAACAACACCCCCAAAGGTGTGAAAAAGCGGAAAAAACAACAAAGTACAACAAAACATACTATGATGAACCAAAAACGCCAGAAAGTGGGGGGGAGAATGGCTCTTGCCGGAATGTAAGCGTACACATAATCCCAACATCAACAATCTTTTGCGAGGCACAACAAGACGGCCCCGTTTCCCGCAATTCAACCAATGTCTTTGCTCGATACACTTTCCTCACTCAAACTCCGACTTGTCTGTTTCCCTTCCGTAGTAAAAAAAAAATGAAAATAATGTAGAAAAGAAAAACGCCGGTATTAAGCCACTCTCGATTTGCTGGGCCCCTTTCCCTCGTAGCCTGATCGCAAATCATCAAAACAGAGACTCCCCGGGATGCGAAAATTACAGTTATGCAGTATGCTATTATCCGAATACAGACTTCTCAATAAAAAGCAAACGTGTCCGTAGACAAAGGTATTAGTTTTAGGCTCCCAGCTGGTAGCTTGGAGCCGATGTGGGCGTTGGCTGGTGGACGTATCCATTCGTAGGCGTCTGGTCGACGAGGGCCATCTTTTCGCGTTCGGCCTTTTCCTTTTCGCGCAAAAGTCGCTCGGCCTTTGTGATGCGAGGCTTGCGCACAATGCCGCCGCGGGATCCAGGACCGCCGCCGCGACCGGTGGCACCTCCGCGAGTCGTGCCTCCGCGGCCACCACGGCTGCCACGACCGCGTCCACGTCTAGGTCGATCCTCGTGACTACAAAGCCAAAATGTTAGCAAAATAAAATCGTCAGTGATAAAAAGGGTGAGTCAACGTACCCAGCAGCAGGTTTCTCAACCTCGGGGACCAGCGGGCCAGAGTAGACAAAGAAGCCGTCTCGGCTTGCAGCTGCCTGTGCTTCCCAGAGCAGCTCGGAATCGTCGACAAAGTCATCCTCCACGTCGTACTGGTCTTCTTTGAAGTTGCGCTTCTTCTTTGGCTTTGGCTGGTTATCGGTGCCGCTAGCAACGTTATCCTGATTACTGCCTTCGCCGTCAGAGAGGTCGACTGACATTTCGTCGCCCGATTCACGCCCCGACTCAATCTTTTCCAGATTCGCAGCGGCGGCGGCAATTCGCGCCTTGCGGTCCCTGTTGGCAGCCAACCGGGGATGTAGCGCGTCCCAGCCGTAGCGGTCCTCGGCAAGGCGAGAAAAGTTGATGTACTTGTTGGTCTCGCCAGCTGATATGGGAATGCTGAGCACAATGGTGGGCACCACAGCCTCTTCGCCTGGCTTTGCCTTTCCAAAGTCTAGAATCGAGCGGCCCTCACCTTCGCCGCCAAAGTCGTCAAGATTGTCGGTCCTCGGCGTGGACACGCCAGTATTCTTGGGCGAGACCTTTCTCACAGGTCCATTGGCGATTGTGGTAAAGTTGGATGGGTTGGGAACAGGTCGGGCTGGCGGAGCCTCGGGCTTTTGCTCGCTAGGTTTCGCAGCAAACGGCTTGGGCGGATGAGAGGGTGATGGCGGCATGGATCTGTTGTCCTGGACCTGAAGACGCGATTGCTGGTAGCCGCCGTGAGAGTTGGAGGGAGACATGTGTGGTGCGGCAGGCTCCAGCATGCTAGCAATGGAAGGTGACCTGTTGGAGACTTGAGGCGGGGCGGCGCGCGGTGACCCTGACGCAGGCGAGTAGGGATGTTGCGGCTGTGATGTATCTCGAGAAGGGCCAGAGATGCCGCGGATGGGGTCGTAGCTTTGGCCACTTGTGCGAACTGGCATCGAGGAAGGTTGCGCGGGAGGGTCGTCGTTGAGGATGCTCTTCATGGAACTGGGATAGCCCTCCCTCTTGGGCATCTTGGGGGAGGCGTATTGCGTTTGCGGCGACTGGTGGAAGCTGTGCGACGTCGAGTTTGGCGAGGCGGCTACCGGCCGAGCGGCAGTCGTGGTTGGGGTTCTTGTGGCATCCGAATCAGGCTCGGTTTCGGCGTCGTCCGTGGACTTGCGCTTTCGCTGGCCGGGAGGAGCTTCAGGATCGCGAGATTTCCTGGGCTTTCTCGTCTTTGCCTGGTCGGCATTGTCCGTCTTTGGCTTTACGATAGTGCCGGGCTTGCGGCCAGGCTTCTTACGCGGAACGCCAGCGGCTGTAAGCTGCACCCACTTGCCGTCAATTAGCTCGTAGCGTTTTTGCGCGGGCTGCCTGCCGCTGGCTGTGGGCTTGGGAGAATCTTGGGGGGGAGGCGGAGGCGGCGGTGGTTGTTCTTTGCCAGGCGGCTGATATTGCGCAAAGGTTGTTTGCTGCGGGCGGCGTTCGTTGCTGACGACGATTTCGTCCATTTTGTCGTCGGCGGCGGTGGTTGGAAGAGCAGTCCTTGGTTTTGCGTTGCGGCGTTGCACCGGAGCAGAGGGAGGAGGCGGCGAAGCTGCGTCGGAGAGCAGGCCAGACGGTGGCGAAGAGAGCGAGGCGGCGGATGAAGAATCGTGCTTGGAAGTCGTGTCGAGAGGCACGGCCATGCTTTGGCACTACGGCCAAGTCACGTACAGTTGGCCGCCGGCTGGCGGGCGAGGAGCTTAGAGGAATTGGTAGAAGCGCGGCGCTAGTGGACTGTTCATGCGCATTGGAGCAGTACGTAGGCGATGAAAGTTTGAAGGGTTAATAGGGACCGTAGAGGAAAAAGAAGAAAAGAAAGCCCAAAGGAAGCTTTCGCGTCGACACGATGAGGTCGTCGGTTTGCGACAAGGGCTACCTACACCCGCTGCGCACCAGATTCGTAGGTAGGTTGCGTTGCGGTGGGTTTTGGCGTGCAGGGGTTTGGCGCGACGTGAGTGGGTGGCAGGAGAGGCGAGCCCGGAGAAGTGGAGCCGAGCCAGTGGTTTGCGAATAGCCTCAAGTTGGCGTTTCGGGGGGCGGACAGGCGGGCGGGCGCACAAAAAACACCAACGGCAAAGAGAGGCAACTTTTTTTTTTGCAAGGCGAAAATACACTCGTCGCGCGCCAAAAGAGCCAATTTTATGACTGCAAAATGCGCAGGCTCGTCTGATGCACAAAATAATGCCTCCAGATGGACGGATCGGATGGCGCAACGTGTCGAAATTGATGGAGGCAAACGTGGCCAAACGGGCGATTTCCGTTGTGTGGACGAGATATTGAAGGAGTGAAGTTGCAAAATGCTGCAAGTGGGAGGACGAAGGGGTCGGGAATGGAGGCAGGATGCCGCGGAAAGGGAAAAAAAACTAGATGAGACTACTAAGGAGGGAGGGGAGGGGGGGCAAATGAGAGAAAACGGGTAATAACAGCGAAGAGAAAGGCGGGAAATGGACAGAAATGGTAGATATGGGCCCTCAAAGAGCTTTGCCTCGAATAGGACAAGACGAGCATCACCGAAAAGCAAAGGCCTCACGGGCAAGAAAAGAACGGAGAAGCCGGGGGGTGGGAGGGCGGATGAGAATGAACGAACGACACCACGAGGACACGAGAGAATGACACTCGACGACACGGGGAAGAAGACGAAGAAGAAGAAGGGGGGTGCGTGTGAATGGTTACAATACCTACTTTGCCGACAAGCTCCGGGAAAGCCAATTCTCACTATTCCCTCCTCGTACAGGAAAACACCGTCCCGCCTCCTTCGAAATGGGGAATATTAGGTAGCCAAGGGCTTACTGCTCGTACATACATAGGTAGCTACTGCATGCAAAGGAAAAATAAAGAGACTCCATCGGCCGAGATGGCGCCAAAAACACATCGGGGGGTGCATGTCATGTCATGTACAGCATAGATGCCAAATACCTCGCGGGAACCGGCAACCGGATGAATCAACCCGCTGGCCAGGCACGATATAGACGACTGCGATACCATCCAACAACGGCATTGGGCCACCAACAATGCGACCTTTTCTGAGGTATACACCAAGTACACGCTCATCGTTTCGCCGTCTACGCACCAAGTATACGTCTGGTACTCTTTTCTGCTTGTCGACAAACGGCTTGCCTACCTATACTCGTACTGCGCGGCATAACTGCACCGGCACGGCGAGTGTGCAGCGTCATATCAATTACTCGAAAAGAAAAAGAGGCACGGGGGGGGACACACAAATTGCCTTTTAGTCGCCCCGGGCCCCGAAACGCTAAGTACCTACCTACCTAGTAGTACCAAGCTAAGGCACTAATACTGCTAAACGTTGTGTGCGACCGGTAGGTACGTACCTGTTCCCACCCGCCCGGCCTTGGGACAGAATCTGGCATATCTCCTTTGAGAAGAAGGGTAGGGCGGGGAATGGGGGCCTCTTGTGCGTTAGACTGCGCATTAGCACCCTGCACCAAAAAAAAGAGAGGGAGGGGTGTGTGAGCTTGTCTCGTCTTTTCTACAGGGGGGGCACTCGTACAATACATTAGCGGGGGAGGAAGACCGGGGGGCGTGCGGGCGGTTGGCCCGTGGCGCTGGAACCTTTTATTTTATTTTATTTTCCTTCTCAATTATTACATAGCTGCAACAGGGTTTGTACATACGTCGTAGCAGGCGGTAAAAAGCAGGTGGCTGGTGGAAGCTGCAGGTGAGTGCAAGGGAATTTTGTTGCATCGGTCGATGTAGAATGCACAATCGCCTGTCATTCATTATATTTTGCTCCGTATTATGCATCGTACTTATACTTGCAATTCTAGACTATCAAAGTGCTTTGGTTTATGCAAAGTATTATAGGCTGCATATAAATGTTTCTTCTTTCTTCTTTTTCGTAACTGTACCTTCTCTCTACCTTTTATTACGACTTGTGCACATTTGACCACGCTCGCTAACTCGTATTCCCTTCTGATCCGCCCCATTCGGTGCCTCTACATTATCCCCTGCATATCCCGCACGGCTCAGCTGCAGATGTAACAAGCCATGTAGCATAATTTTAGTACGGCCATTTCACTCACAGCAATTGTTTTTTTTAAACACCAGCCTAGGGCACAAGTATTTCTCGTATACTGCTGTACGTTACCTGGCGTCAAGGACATACGAGTAACGTCCTTCTTCACATCTTTATAAAAATACAAATAAAACGCCCGTTGCGCACCGCCTTTCTCTCGACATATGCACCACCTACTTCCTTCGGTTTTATACATTACTTATCAACAAATGCACCCTGTCTCATGTACTCGAAGCTCTAGTCGAAATCCATTAGTCATTAACTCTCCTGCTTATTCTTCAGATGTGACTCTTTTCCCCTGCCGCGCGACCGGGTGGCTCACTTCCCTCTGCGCCTCGCTGAAATCTCGTCTTGTCCAGATCGACGCTAATGCACGTGTGGCGGTGCGACCGCGTCTCTCCCCCTTCCGCCGGCAAACAACCTTAAGCCGATGGGCCTGTTCTGTGTGTTATTGGTAATTAATTCCCCATTGGCCAGAACTGCGGCGCTTTTTCCTTCTACGGGAGGAATGCATTTCTCTGACGATGCATTTTGATTCTTCTATAATGTCTAAAATGTCTAAAATCCTTTTTCGGCCTTATGATAATTGCTCCTTTTAAATATTTGACTGGGAGCGACCTCTATTGACCCTTCTTAATCGATCTCGTCCAAACCAGTGGGGGCACATACCCTTGCCCCCAAAAGCGTAGAGGCGGCTACCCTGTATAGCAGTAACACGCCGAACGACGCTTTTCAGACCAGAGGGAAGGGAATAGGGAGAGAAACTAAAATATCGAATGGATAATTTAAAAGCTGTCTCGTCCTGTGTGTTTTAATTGTTGGTGCTCTTGAATTTGTAATATAAATTCTTAACGTTAACCCTCCTCCTCGGTAACTCATAAGCGGCGGATGCAGTCGGCGTATATTGAAATACCCTCCAGCGTATGGTGTGTTCAGTTATCCGCAGCATTTGCCGCAGGACCTCGTCCTTTCCGAAACGAAACGCGGAGAAGCCTGTAGCCCGGAAAGTACTGATAGACCGCTGTTTGGCAACACCGATCTGCTTACGAGTATCGCATCAGGATCCCAGCATAGCACACGTAGTTCATCCAAAAGCTTAAAAACGCCCCGAGAGCCTCAAAAAATTGTGCGTCGCTAATTCTAGCAATTTGGGGATATTGTGAGTATTCAAAGTGTTGTGCTAATCGACCCTAATAGTAGGAGCCGCGTAGAGTAAGCCTGCTTCGCTCAACAATAACACAGGTCAGGAGTCCTTGAGGCAGTACAAAAGTTTTTACCCTGTTCCATGGAAGAATACTGCCTCTAGCTGTTACATACATGTTGGACCTGCAATGGTCCTCCACACTGTTCACTTGTGTGCCCAAACTTTCAACAGTACCGAGTACTTTGGTCAGAGTCATGGACGGGCGGAGGTAGGCTTCGTATCGCACAATGCCGTTCAAGGACACGCTAATGGTCAAGGGCTTGCTGAACGATATGCAGGTTCCTACTTGTCTGCCAATCGCGTTCCAGGCAACCTGGTCCCTTCCCCACCACTCGGGCACTATGTCTAACCTAATATAGTTTAAAATAATGCCACACACCTCAACCAAAAACGTTGACAGAGTGCCCGAGTGGTTAAGGGGAGCGACTAGAATTCCTCGGAATTACAGAAATCGCTTATCTTCGGATGCGCAGGTTCGAGTCCTGTCTCTGTCGTGCTTTAACTTTTGCTGATCGCGATGGCTGATGTTGTTGATGTTTGGGGACACCCCATACACAAACTACCTATCTTTTTGCTCGGGTTTGCATTTCAATAGCCGTTCGAAATATGAACGCGAAAATGGCTTTCACTGGCAGCATAATAAATTATCGTAGTGTTTGGGCATGTTACGGGCAGACTTTGCCAAATCTCACTGTGAAATGTCCCGACTGGCGGTCGGACACGACTGTGGGGGCGAATGTCCCGGGTTGAGCCGGACAATGCGCCGTATCACGTGCAGTTATCGGTCCACGAGTTACGCATCGCATTATGCAGGCAGGTTCAGAAGCTCTTTCGGTCAATGAAGGAAACTAATACGCCATTGAAATACTGATTGCACTGTGCGTACCTCAGTTTAGAAATTCACTGTTAGTATTGCAGACAGGTCCAACCACGGTGGATGGATGCCCTTGGCTGGACCTGGCCCTTATGTAGGGCTCATTTGCTGCCACAATGGCAATTACTGTTCAACTACGGCCGCATGAGCGAAACCCAACATAGCAGCTACGAAGTGTCATTACGTGATAATGATTATAATTATTCATTGTCCTTGTTGAAGTAATTTTGATTATTCTTGCTTATGACAGTTTTTTAGAACAATCGTTTTTATTTCGATTAATATGTAATTCTAAAAGGAATACATTGCATTGCGCGATTCAATATAATAAGCAGCCCTTACAAGCTCCCCGGTGGCTAGCCTTTGAAGTCTCAGGTAGGCAGAGAAGGTGAAGCCTCATGGCGCTATTTGGAGATACCTAGCTCTTCCCCTTTTGCCAATTGACAGTCTGCATGTTGCAATAGGACTTCAACCCTTCGGTGCCGAGTTCATAGCCTATCCCGCTCTTCTTCAGTCCACCGAAAGCGGCATCTGGTCGTAGTTCCATGTGCTTGTTGATCCATACAGTGCCTGCCCGAAGGCCTCTTGCGGCCCTGTCAGCCTGCTCTGCATCCTGAGACCAGACAGATGCGCCCAAGGCGTCATCAGTGTCATTTGCTCGCATGAGGACCTCATTTTCGCTTTCCCATCTCATCATGGGGAAAATGGGACGCTAAATTTGCCGTTAGAATTATTTCGTGTCGCCGCCGCAAGGAGTAATTGTTCTCACCGAATGGCTCCCCAGTGACAATCTCAGAGTCATCAGGAGGGTTATCCACGATAAGCGGGTTGACAAAGAACCCTTTGTAGTCGGTAAACGTCTTGTTCAAGTTGCCAGAGAGCATCTTGAAGCCCCCTTCCTTGATGGAGTTGGCAACGGCTTGGAGTTTGCGATATTGCATCTCATTTTGCACTGGCACAAGGACAGTGTTCTTATCCATGCCCGGTCCGACGACTAGGGTCTCGACAACCTTTGCGACCTCTTTGACAAAGGCATGGTATATCGAGGCGTGTACGTAGATTCGCTTGATGGCGATACAAACCTGCGGCGTATTGTTTAGCATTCGCTCAATGCCATTGTGGGTTCAGTTATTACCTGTCCGCTATTGTACAAGGCCAAGAGCGCAATCTGGTTTCAGTGGTGAGCAACGTTTATTGCAACCGGAAAAGCAAAGCATCCTACCTTTGGCGCAACAGTAGCAATGTCCACATCATAGCATATAATTGCAGGGTCATTTCCGCCTCTGCTTCTGTTAGTCGCTCATTTCTCAAGTGCACTGCTTTGCACGACTGACAGTTCAAGGGTAACCCTTTTGAGGGTCTTTGCACAGCTTTGCATGACTCGGATTCCCGTGGCGGTAGATTCCCGTGGCGGTAGATTCCCGTGGCGGTAGATCCTGTAAACGAGACCTTGTCCACACCTGGATGCTCAGTGAGGAGCGGTCCAAGATCGTCACCGCCACGAAGCACTTGACCACTCCCGGAGTAAAGTACATTTGCGCCAATTCCACAAGCTTGAGCGCGGAATAGGGCGTGAAACGGCTTTCCTTTTTTAGATTCAGCTCATTTGCCAAGGAAGGACCAAAAACTCACGACGGTTTCAAGATAATTGCGTTTCCGGAGATAAGGGCTGGACCAAATTTGAAGACTGCTGCAAGGCGTGGGTTAGTTTGGGCTTCTTGTATGGCGAGGGCTATTTCTGTTCTTACCAAGGAGGAGCGGAACTAGGGAATGTCAGCAGATGTTCCTATTACGCGCTCTTGTCACCAACTCACAGTTCCATGGAACGATACCCACGCAAACACCTAAATCTTATTAGCCATCGCTCATTGCAACAGTCATTTTTTCTTGTTCACGGGTCATTACCATTCGGAATGTAACGCTTTATAACTCGGCATTCGTTGGAGTCCTCAATCACTTCATCGGGTAAATCAAGCTTAACCATGCCTTTAAGCATCTGGACCGCCTGAGCAACCTCATTTTCAGCGGCAGAGAGCTTTTAAATACACAGTCAGCAAACGCAGACAGCTTTGTGGTTCAGTGTTTGATACTTACAGGCTTCCCCTGCTCCCATGTAAGAAGCTCCGCAAACTGTTTCGTATGACTAGCCAAAGCATCTGCAAATTCTGAGACGGTTTTCTTGCGTTGAGCCAAAGCGTGGTTGGCCCAGTTCTTTTGGGTACGCTTCGCAACACCTACGGCCAAGTTAACGTCATCCAGTGTGCTCAATGCGCAGGCCAAAGCTCTTCCTTAGTTGCATGGTTGATTCCATGACGCGAGGCTTTGGTGGGCCGGGATTTCCCGTCGATAATGTTGGAGAAGCTGGTAAAATCAATGTTGCTCATTTTCTCGTCGTGGGCTACGTAGAGAATGTTTTGGTTGTAGACTAGAGCAAGAGACAGGAGCAGGTAGCAGGGCCGAAGATTGTCATAACTTCCCCCCTCTGTCCCCAGAATATGTATACGGCCGAATAGTTCACTCCGCACCGGGATTGATTGCTTGGCAACACATCGGATCCTCCGGAGCTTTGAGTCTGGTTTGCCGTATTATTTCGGCTACTTGGTATCACCGAGGAAGTCACACTAGAAGCTGATCCGTCCCCCCACATCCTTGGCGGCTAGCTTCAGCGCCTCCCCCGCATTCTAGATTCGGGAATTCAAAGGTACACTTGCGGTTGGTCTTCTAAGAAGACGTTGACGAATGTTGTAGCCTGACATTATATACTAAGCGTGCCTCGTTTGTCTCCAGCGAACATATCCGTCCTACAGTCCATATTGTCGTGATACCTTCATCGCAAGAACCCCCAACACACTATTACAGATCAATTGTAAAAGTTACTTCACCTAGGCTAACATGGAAAGTATCAAAGGGGAAATAAATCGAGCCATTGTCTACTCAGATCCTGGCAATTCGCTTCAAACAAGAATTGTAGACTATCCCGTTCCAGAACCTGGGACCGGAGAAGTCCTGGTGAGACTGTAATGACTACCAACACCCCCGGGAAGAAATGTCTGTGGGCTCAAGGAATATAGATCTCATTCTGGCGTTTGCCATACTGATTTAGGCTTCTGCCTTCACCTGTTTGATGCTGTCCCTGCACCAACACCGAAAGGTAAGACTTGCAACAACAGAAGTTAACAATTTACTGAGTGAGCGCTGACGAGAGCCACCTCTTTACAGATCAGGTCGGAGGGCACGAAGGTATGTGCAAGATATTTCACCTTGCTTTGAGTTGGGTCCTTTTAACGTTTAAAGGTGTCGGAGTTGTTGTCAAAATTGGCCCCAATGTCTCTTCACCTGCAATCGGCTCACAAGTAGGCATCTCTTACGCGGCTGATGCATGCCTAACCTGCGGTAAGGAATTTTGCTCTCTGTCGTCATTTTTTTTCTTTACTAACAGACCTCGTAATCAGACCACTGTGTGCAAGGAGGTGAGACCTCTTGCAAAGGCGCCAAAGTATCTGGCTATTTCACCCCTGGAACTTTCCAGCAATATCGTATTCGCCCCGCCAGGTATGTCATACCAATTCCAGACGGTATCGAGCCTTCAACCGCTGCGCCGCTCATGTGTGGCGGGCTGTCAGTCTACACGGCATTGAAGAGAGCCAGGCTTTGCCCGGGTGGGTGTGTGGTAGTATGTGGTGCTGGTGGCGGACTGGGCCATCTAGCAATCCAGTACGCGAAAGCAATGCCTGGATATGTTATTGCACTTGATAGAGGATCCAAGAAGCAGTTTTGCCTAGGTTTGGGCGCTGACGTCTTTCTCGACTTTGTCGCCTTTGACACCCCGAAGGGCCTGGAAGAGGAAATAAAGCGAGTTACCAATGGAGGTGCTAGTATAGCACTCATATGTACGTCGAGCAACGCTGCTTATTCTCAAGCCATGAGCTGGCTAGGGTTCCGAGGCACTCTCGCATGTTTGGGCATCCGAGAGAAAGAGGGTTGCTTGGTGCCCAGAGTCATCGACATGGTTGGAAACGAGTTGAGAATTATTGGTAAGCTATATCGTCCGTCGAGCTTGAACTTGGCGCCTCTCAAACACCCGATAGCAAACAAAACGGGCAACAGGCTCGATGCGCGGGAGTGTCTTGAGATTGCCCGTCAGGGTAGGATTAAAGTGCAACGCCAGATACGACCAATGACCGAGCTCACGCAGGTATGCACCCAGACAAACTGTTAGTTGGTGAGCTGGACTAATTGAGTACAGGTATTTGAGGAGCTAGAATCCGGGACAATATCAAGGGAGAGCAGTCATAGATCTAGCCTAGGAACAGTACATCTAAGGTCAACACACAAGTGTTTAGGTTCACTCTGAAGAGCTTTAACACTCTGGAATAAACTCATTCGAATTGAAAAATTGCAACAATCTTATTATGAAGTGAGCTGATTTAGAGCAGGACGTTCGGAAGCACGTCTTTCGTGAACTGGATCGGTTTGAACGCAGACCCACACTCCTGCCTAATGAAGAAACTTCTGTAGTAAAGTCTTATAGTATACAATAAATAGGCTGTATTTCAACCAATAAGATCGGACAGAGTGCCCGAGTGGTTAAGGGTAAGCTTGCTCGCTCACCACAATTCACCATCTACCAGTTCACTAACAAATATCCCAGGGAGCGACTAGAATTCTTCGGAATATCAGCAATCGCTTGGTTTCGGCCTCGCAGGTTCGAGTCCTGTCTCTGTCGGCCTATATTTTTTTTGCAGATTCTTTCAATCAGATGATAATTTGTTAATCATAGTCTTCTATTTTTATTTTATTTTATTTGGATTTGAATTTGAATTATGATTCGTATTTGTTTTTCACGCTGGGTGGCGTTCGATTCCAGTTGGTGCTGTTACTTTTTTTTTTTTGGGCTGGCAGCTGGCAGGTTTTCTTCAGGTGGGACCTACGAGTAAAGTTCAAGGTTTAGGCGGCGCATTGGCGGGTATAGTGGTCGACGTGGGGGTCCCTGTGGCGGCGAACCTCCCAAACATTTTGTCGGACTACGACTCAACCGACAGCTTTACTCCAGCACAACAGCTGCTGCCGCTTGCAAACATGAACCCAACGCTGCTTATAGGCGACATTGTCGAGAGAGATTCATCAACAACGAAGCCTGCGCAGTTTCCCAGCGCCCAGACACCGTCCGGATTCCCGGCGCACAAGAGACGATGGAAGCAGTCTGCCTTTAAGCAGCAGCGCGCGGGAGAAAAGGCTGCCGACAGGCCAGTGTCCGAACGCAAAGATGATGGCGCTTCCAGAACCAACTCGAAAGAGGCGAACCATCACAGTCAACCGAGTTTCGAGGAGATGGAAAGGCGGCGCATAGACTCAGAGAACCAGCAAAAGATATCGGCCATGACCCCTCAAGATATTGCCCAAGCGCAACAAGATCTCATGAGCGGCCTGAACCCTGCTTTGGTGCAGCGGCTCTTGCAAAGAGCAAACTTGGACGAGAAAATAGAACCATCGCCATTTGATCTTCCGCAAGAAAAGGCGTCGGAAGAGGCAACGCAGCCCAAGACGCAGCCAGAGCCTCAGCAGCAGCAAAGGCCGACGCCCGAGATTCGCATAAATGACGCCGCCACTACAGATGGGGCTGACTCGAAACCCAAACCTCGATCAACAAAGAATATCGCAGAAGACTACAACGAAGATGAGGAGCCGGCGCAGATTCCACAAGACTTGTTTCCCGTTAGCGACCTCACGAAAGAGTCGACTCACTTTCCTGCACCACCCACCGTACCCGATCTCGATCCCTCCGACCCCAACTTTCTTGAAAACTTGCATGAGAAATACTTTCCTGATTTACCCGCCGACCCGAGTAAATTGGCATGGATGGCACCGATTCCTACCGAAGGTAGCGTTGCTGATAAAGAATCTGCATATTACCCGCACCCCGAAATAGCAGTATCAGCGTTGCGGTTCGATTTCCGGGGAAGATTCCTGTCGCCACGCGTGAGTCGTTCAATTTCATCCGCCAAGGGCCTCCATCACCACGGCGAGGCACCGGAGGCGGCCGGATACACAGTAGCTGAGCTGGCAATGTTGGCGAGGAGTGCTGTCCCGGCACAGCGATGCATGGCGTTTCAAACGCTGGGCCGCATAATGTACCGCCTAGGCAGAGGAGAATGGGGGAAAGGCGAGAATGATCACATCGCCATGGGAGTGTGGAATGCCATAAAGAAAGGGAAAGCCTTGGAGACGCTTAACGCGGCGGCAATGGTGGAGGGAGGTCACCGCGGCAGCCAGGCCTATGCAACAGAGGCCTTGTGGCTGTTTGAAAAGGGCGGCTGGAAAGAAAGGTTCAAGGGCAGGTAAAGACAGAAACTGCTGGGCTGTCAAAGAATATACAAAGTTGCGTTTTCGCCGTCTTGGGTATTGGGCCGTGTTCAAGGGGAAGTGGTCGCGTGCCCGTTCGGCGAGTCGCTTTACGAAGTGATGGACAAAGAAACAAATATAGAACTATATGAATAAATGCTCTAAAACGGACTCTGATGCAGTCAAGTTAATAGTAAAGACATCTTTGACAAGGAATATAAAGAAAATACATCACGTCAAATGCCTTTGTCAAGGCAAAAACTCGCCTCGCAATAACACTGTTTGGCTACAATTTCTCCATTTGGGGCAAGCCGTCAATGCCTAATGCACCATGGTGCCCCTCTGAGCCCGTCACGTGTGGTGGCCGCCATGGTTGGCGGCCCGCTTCAGCTGGCTCCCGCTTGTTCCTTTCCCTCGTAATACAGTTCTTATCCGTAACTTCATCTCGTCGTTTTCACCCTCTTACATTTCAGTCCGACCAAGGGCAAAAATGCCGCAGCGCGCCCGGTCGCGCTTTCCAGGCCGAGTGTCGCGGACATACCCCCGGACTGCCTCTTCTACACGACAGCAAAGGAAAGCAGAGAGATAATAGAGAAAGCTCTGGTGTCTCGTGGAGACTGTGTACCAGATGGGGTTGTGTACTGTAACAATGCGGTATACTTTGGTGGCAATGGTTGGCTCAGCGGCGCATCTTGGGAAAAAACGCTGGACAAGGTAAAGCGATCGGCCATGTCACACTGAATATGCGCCACTTATACGTCCCAGTTTCGGTTGTTCCTCTATGACAAGACATGCGGAATATATGTCTCACGGAACAATTACTATTAGATGGGTTGGGATGCAGGCCGTGTGACGTGGCTCGGACTTTCATGATGGAAACGGTCCGTAGCCTATAGAAAGGGTCTTGTTGCCGGCCACATGCCCGTTGCCAATGAGCATCCGCAAGTGATTTTTAAACACTTGTTTCCCGCCGCACGCATTAATATGAGAATTCCCGTCAACATGTCTCGCAGATCAGCGGCTAAGGGAAACTTAGTCGACGCAGAAGACGAGTGGTCGCCGCTCCGGGCCGTCATCGTCGGCCGGGCAGAGCACTCGGCGTTTCCCAATGTGCCTCGCCACCTGGCAAAGGGCTTTATGCCGCCCGAGTACGTTGGCGAGTTCCGGCCGCACAACCCGTTCCCGGCCGACATTGTGGCCAAGGCGCAGCAGGAGCTGGATCACTTCGCCGAGGTGCTGCAGCGGTACGGCGTGACGGTGTACCGCCCGGACGAGGTGGACTGGCTCAAGCATGGCGGGTATACAGGGGCAATGCCGCGCGACCGGCTGATGACCGTCGGCACGACGCTGATTGAGTCGATCCCGGCGTGGGAGTGCCGCAGGCAAGAGATCAACCTCGCATACAGCACCATCCTCAGCGCCCTGTCGCACCCAGAGGCGTCGGAGTGGCATGTGTCCCGGCAGGCGACGCTGACCGGGCGCGACACCATCTTTGACGGCAAGGATGAGGCGACGTTTGACCCGACGGCTAGCAAGTGGACCATCAACAACAGCCGTCCCGCGTTTGACGCGGCGGACTTTGTGCGCCTGGGCAAGTACATCATCGGGCAGCTCAGCCATGTCACCAACGCCAAGGGCGTCGAGTACCTGCGGTCGGTGGTGCCGGAGGGCTACACGGTCGAGCTGATAGAGAGCACAAACGACCACGCGCTGCATATTGACACGACGCTGCTGCCGCTGCGCCGGGGCGTGATGGTCTACAACCCGCACTTTGTGACGGAGAAGACGCTGCGCGGCCTCCGGGCGCTCGCCGGCTGGGAGCTGCACCCGTACCCGCTGTGGCCGCGCGACCACCCGCCGGGCAGCGGCCGGCCGCCGGCATACATGACATCGCGCTGGATCGTGATGAATGTGCTCATCCTGGACGAGAAGCATGTGTTCCTGGAAGCGCAGGCGACCGAGTTTGCGGACTGGATCCGCGACAAGTTTGGCATGGAGCCGATTATGCTGCCATTCCAGCACGTGAATAGCATTGGGGGGTCATTCCACTGCGCAACGGTAGATTTGGTGAGAGGGTAGGCTATTCGATAAAGAAGCTGTTTGCTCTGGTTGTCATATATACGGTCCAAGTTGTCTTATACAGGGCTGTATTTAGACATCAGTAGAATCGAACATATCCCACCAGTCCTACTACAGGGGGAATTGAAAAATGAAGTAGTATCTAAAGTAGCTGAAATCAAGCTCCGGATTATTATTGATTACTGATTAGTCATTTTTGCTATTAGATTAGCTATATGGGCGAGAAAAATAAGTAAGCGACCTATAGGCATGTAAATGTTAGAGAACATCTTGCTTGCATAGCACGGCTGCAGCTCTCTTTAAATACAGAGACAGACAGAATTGTTAAGCATTCGAACTTCGATGGTGGTGAACAGGAGCATTTCATTTACAGTGAGTGGTAGAGTTCCTCGTCTAGCGACGGAAATGACATAAGTAGTGTACCAGTAGATACTACATCGTCAAGGGGGGGGGGTAATGCTTGCGGCTGTACAACTTGATCGACGTAGCATACAAAACAATGTTTCTGCCTAAGACGGTCTCAGCACAGTCGTGCATATAGTGGCCCGCTAGATCAAAAGGCAACGGGGGTGATAATTGGGCAGCCGACGTGGCTTGCTGGCTGTCTCACGGGAAGGTTGAGCGTAGGTTGTTACTCGTATGCACCACGCCCGTGAGCTGTGAGTTTTCGGTGTCCCGCGGATACCCCATTCTGCTTTGTTCAGAGCTACGTCGTAGATGGTCACCAAGTGTTGCTAAAACTCGGATTTCTTTTTTACATGAAATGCAAACGCTGAGTACACGCCAAGTTGCCGAGCACCTTTCATCCTCATTACGCAGACATGTCCTCCCCCAATCATCCAACGTATCCAATGGAGACGAGTCCTCTACTTAGCCCTCGTGTTGCAGTGCAAAATGCAAACCAGGAAGCTAGGGCAAAAGAGGCGCCAGCCACTCTTCCTACCACCCAGGTATTGTTGCTATGCTATGCACGCCTGATGGAGCCAATTGCATTCTTCTCCATCTTTCCCTATATTGCGATGATGGTGCAGACGAGTGGACGTCTAAAGGATGCGGACGTAGGGTTCTACGCTGGTCTCATTGAGTCGGTGTTTTCCGTGGTGCAGGCGTTCGTGCTATTGTTCTGGAGCTCGTTGGCGGATCGTTTTGGCCGCAGACTCGTTCTCATCGCAAGCTTAACAGGCATGGCAGTCGGGCCAGCTTTGTTTGGTCTATCCGTGAATTTGTGGCAAATGATCGCGTTTAGGGCCCTCACCGGTGCCTTTTCCGGAGCGAACCTCATCATCCGCACCATGATCGGAGAGCTGTGCGAGGGCAGTTTTCAGGCCAAAGCCATTGCATGGTATTCCATTGCTGGAAATATAGGCATCATCTGCGGGCCCATCATTGGTGGTGCGCTAGTCGACCCGGCGACCCAATATCCCTCCCTCTTTGGCAATGTACACTTTTTGAAGACGTTTCCTTACGCGCTGCCCGGCTTTGTTGTTGGCAGCATGGGGCTGACTGCATGCATAAGCTCTTGGCTCTTCATTGATGAGACATGGAGCTTTTCCTCCGCACCTGCCATTAATGAAGAACTTGAAGACGAAGGCAATGGAGGAAGCAAGGAACAAGATATGACTACAGTACAGCTACTAAAGGACCCGAACATATCCGCGGTGCTTGGAGTATTCACATACGTCATGATTCTATGCTTTGCGTTTTCGGCGATTCTTCCAGTTGTCCTCTACACGCCGATCGACCTAGGCGGCATGGGATACTCGCCTTCTTCCATCACCGTCTTCATGACGGGATTGGGGATAAGCGAAACCGTGTGGATGGTGCTCGTCTTTCCATCACTGCAAAGGAAAATTCGGACCAAGGGAGTCATAAGGCTGTGTGCATATTTTTGGCCAGCTTTTTTTGCCGGGTATGTTCTGATGAATGCTATTCTTCGCGCGGAAAGGACCAAGGCAAACGAAGTATGGTCCACTGCCATCTGGGCCGCGAATATCATTTTCGGTTCGGGGATCTGGATGGCATTCACAGCTGCGCAGTTGGCCATCAATGAGGTGAGTCCTAATCGGAGGGTGCTCGGTAAGCTCAACGCCATGTCCGAAGTCTCTTCGAGCGTGAGCCGCACCCTTATTCCACCGATCTTCACCTCCCTATTTGCCGTAGGAATCGGCGGACAGATTCTGGGAGGATATCTTGCTTGGGTAATTCTGATGCTGCTATCGCTCGGTCTACCTGTCGCTTTGTATTGGTTCCCGGACATAGAGAGTCCCAGCTTGTCTGTCGCCTGATCGGCCGACTGTCCGTTTCGAAGATAAATTTTGGACAGGGATTTTATTTTAGACGTATGAAGCCGCGAACGGAAGGAGAAAGAAAAAAAATATTAGAAGTGGTAGCCAAAATTTTTTTTGTATAAGTAGGGCTATTCAACCAAAAGCTAGTGCGGACGCGGCAAGAGTCCGGCACGACCAGGATGGGCTGATGCGGCTACGAAGTAATCAAATCGGAAGACGTGTTGAAATATTCTTGATGCTTAACCATTATAAACCATGAAGAACCCAAACATCACCGTCTTCATACACCACGACTTCGCGGGCCGCGTCCCACTTGAGCTTCTCTGGAAATAGCGGTCCTGGTCTTACACCGTCCAGTTTGGCTCCATCCACATCGTCTCCTTCTTGCCATGCATGGGAGTTACCATCGCCGTTCATGTCTTTCATGTCTGTAGCATCGCCTCCAATGCTTTTATACTGGTCTCTAATGAATGGTAGCCATTTAGCTGCCCGCATTGATACGTGGACACTGCGAGGAGCAATCTTGACCAACTTCGCTCCCAGCTCGAAGTGTTTTCTCAGCCATGGGTCAAATGGCATCATCAGATTGCCATCCTCACCCGACTTTTGGCGGGTTTTCTCCAGCCACGACATTTCGGGACGGTTCGGGTTGCCTTGGGACCAGCGAAAATATTGCTCAAACGAACTGTTCATGTACTTCCGTCGGACGGTGAGATGTACCGGCACAGCTATCACCGCGAGGCGCCGGTGCCGAGCAATGTACTTGAAGTTCATCAAGAGCGCATCTGCAATGCCTTGGCGACGGAACGCTTCTTTAACGCCCACAAACAGACCGCAGAGTGCATTCGGCTGTCTCACAGAGCTCGCGGTCCCCGTAAGCTCTTGCTCCTGCTCCTCGGTCCAAGGGCCATGGTGCAACTGTGGTACTTTTCCTTGACGTGCGTAGGCTTGCCTAACTGCGCGGAATATAAGTGTTCCCCAGCCGCCTGCAGGCAGGGCTTTGGTGCCCCAGTCTGCTGCCAGTTGTTCCAGCTGAGACGCATTACCGAGTGAAGCTTCCAATGCAGAATCCAGCTGAGGGCAGAAAAATGGCACACAGTAGGCAACGGCAACAATTTCATCGGTTTCCTGGTGGATCACTAGGCTCTGGTACTGGCTCAGCTCTCCGTCCAAGTGTAGCTCTCGCCACATTGGCAAGCCTACTAAGCTGACCATGTCCGTGTAAGTCCATGCAAAAAGCTCATTGTTCCGATCATTCGCAGCCTGGTGCCAGGCAGCTCGTCTGTCCATGGCGGACACCAGCACTAAACCAGCTGGTAGCAGCATCTTTTCCTTGGTTGCAGTCATCTCTTCCTGCTTCCCTCTTCGTTTTGGAGTTGGAAATGTGGTGCAATATTGCTCTCTCGCTTTTGACTTGCTTTTTGTTTTGCTGTAGCGTGGGAACAACCAGATAGAAGATTTGGATCTGTTCTATTGCAGATGGGCTAGCCTTTTCCTGGCAGCTGACTGTCTTTAGCAGCGAGCCGGATATTTACAATAACGGGGACCACTGTAGTTGCAGGCACGACTGGAGTAGAGCAGGGCATCGTAATGAGCCCAGTCTAGCAAACAGAAAAGACTTACAACATCTGCCGGGGGGGGTTGTTTTTTTTGTTTCCCTTTTTCTTTTCAGCCAGCCGCCTGTATTGCAATCTTGTCTCACAAATTACGCCACCGGTAGCCATGCAGATCGTGTCTCGGAAAGATTTGATGATGCTATGACCAGCGACGGTCGCCATGGGAGAACCGTACGGAGCAAATGCCGCAAAGGCAGCGGCTTTCACTTTAATCCGATCGTATAATCCCAATATTAAGGTCGTCCACACATAAAAAAAAAAGCCCTAGCCGCTATGATCTGAGAAAGATTCTACATTTTCGATGGCTTCTTTGTCTGTCGCGATTGTAAAGCATAGTGATTTGTAACTGAAACGTCAAAGAGAAGTCTCGCTACTTTCCCCTGTTTCGTCCTCGAGAGGTTCAAATACGTCAACGACAAATACTCGTACAGCTTCAAAGCCGTGCCGTTGAGAATGGTGATTGGTAGCTATGGTGTGATTGCAGATGCGTTGAGATGGAGTAGCAGTGCATTATAGGTCAGTGAGCGCGGAAGATGAGTCTCGGCTGATTACTGCATATGCATGATGGCGGACGATTCACCCGCTGCTGGCTGTCGCAGCTACTCGGAGTGCCGGCGCGTTTTCCGACACAGATCATCAGCCTTTGCTGGCACAGTGACACCGGTGCTCGAAAACAGCGGACGCAGTTCTTCATATTGCTACCGGCCTGTAAATGTCCGTTTATGGCGGCAGGACAGTGCACGCTATATAGCATGTGCAGCCATGGTAGGTAGCAGACGGCAGCTAGCAGACCTAGCTTGTCTCTGCGTATTGAGCGTGTCCTGGCTTAAGCCTTGGGCCGGGGAAAGAGGTATATATGCTACGGGAGAACGCGTCGGGTTGCTTCCATGAGCTAAGCTGTTCGTGTGGTATGCTCTGTGCGAATTAGGCTACTGTACACCAACATCTCCTTATCGACTCACCACCTTGCCCCGATTGGGCTTGCCTGGGTACGCTATTCGTATTGCTATCTATTATATATACTGACCAGATTGCTAAATAGGCGCTTAGGTGTTTTGCTACTGCATATCTCGACCGCCTGACAGTAATCAGCGTGGTACGATTGATTGCGCGGGGTAAATTCTAGGATAGCCAAGTATCTACGAGTACAATGCCAATGTCTAGGATGCACGGACCGTCGCCAAAGTAAGTAGGTACCCAGTGCTTCCATGATGGCCTGTGCTCAACACCTTGCTTCATAGTACTCGTAGTGCCGCTCTTATCACCACCACCCATCATCATGCTGCCAACGATGCTCACAGCTACACCCACAAGGTCTCGAAGGTGGCCTTTGACACGGAAACACATTCTTGGTTGCAGAAACTGTACGAAGCATGGTCATCCAACGCGCCGGCGTCGACTTTTGCGTCCATCCGAGACAGCCTGCTTGACCAGTTGGACCATGTCGATAACCGCATTTGCATCCTAAGCTCCTTTGCCAAAATTGCCCGCGTCAATCATGCAGAGCCGGACACGGATGATGCGTCAAAATGGGCCCAACTCTTTTCCTTGGCCAGTTCGATCAAATCTCGTAACAAGGCAAACGCTGCAACGGAGCGAAAGCGCAAGTACAACGAGACAAATCGCCTTCGAAATCTCGCTCTCGTCGCTGCGCTCTGGTCCCCGAAGATTGTCTTTTACTACGACTGGAACAACTCCAGTCAGGCGCAGATGAACATGCTTCGAGCCTGCGCCACGCGCTATCCCCGTTTCTTCCAGGAGTTTCGTCCTAGGCTCAACGCTGTTCTCCTCGCCAGGCACTGCCAGGGCATACAGGACTCCAAGACGAAAACACTAAACGAGGCTCCTCTGCAGCCACACAGAGATCTCAATCTTGGCACCTTGGCATCCGCCGTTCCTGATGATGATATCGAGAATGAATGGGTTACCAACACAGATGGCAATCTGCTGGTTGATGCAGCGACTGGGACAACGCTGAAAGATGTCCGCCCCAGCCACTACCACCACTATCTTCTGCGTCGAGATTGTTATGGGCTGATAGCTGTGCGTGGTAAGCAGAGTGGTGCATCCCCGACGATGCAGACCCCGTCGAGCATATCTATGGTCCGGGAGCGAGGTGCTGCGAGCATGGAGTCACTCCCGACACTACCAGTGACGATGCCTACACAGCCATCTTCCTCATTATCGTCCCCCTTGCATGAGCCTTCTGCCCAACATTTCTGCCTTCAGCCTGAGTTCTTTTTTAACCTTCCCACCCCGCCACTTTGGTCGCCTTCCCCATTCGCCGGTTCCGAAGCATCCGGAGCATGTGTGGAGCGACATCATGAAGCCCTGATCAGACCCGCGAGTGTGGCAATGGAAATAGATCATGAGCCCCAAATGCACGTGCCTTGGCCCTCTCGCATC
Source organism: Lecanicillium sp. LEC01 (assembly GCA_002242745.2). Classification (NCBI taxonomy): domain Eukaryota; kingdom Fungi; phylum Ascomycota; class Sordariomycetes; order Hypocreales; family Cordycipitaceae; genus Lecanicillium; species Lecanicillium sp. LEC01. The sequence goes on from NIWZ02000075.1 coordinate 77,977, forward strand.
CACGACAATGAATGGTGCGAATCTGAGCTCATGCTTTCCTTCAGCGCGACACCGCAGAACAACGTCGACGACTGGACTTCCTCTGACACTGCCCAAGTTTCCCCAAGCCATGATTATATGAATCTTAGGGACGCCTGGCCTAGATCGCTGACTTTGATCAACATCACGCCTCCTGGATCGTCGATCCGGAGTCTAGCACCCACAGAGACCTTGCGCCTAGATTCGCCTGCCCCTCTCACAGATAATTGCCTTTGCATGGAGGAGGTGCTTCAAACGAGATATCTTGACATCATTACCAAATTTGTTCAAAGAGCCCCTAAATCTGCCTTGAAGCCCTCGATTACTGCTAGAGATCCGCTCACGCTCCGTAAAGGATGGCTGTCTCCGTCCACACCTTGGGCACGAGTGTGGACAGAACATAATAATAATTTAGTACCCGGAAGAGCAGAATCGCTGCAGGACGCTGAAGTACTGTTTCTTACTTCTGATGAGGCAATGAGAGCTGCACAGGCTGGGGAGATTTTCACCAAGCCTATCGTTATCAAGGAGAAGTTTTCAGATGCCGGTATGCATAGAGTAGGAGATACCATAGCCATTACTGGTACCGATCCTCAGGATGATTGTGCTGTTGCCATCGAACTGCAAAACATTACTCGTTCTCATCGACCACTCATAACAATGTTACCTCGCTTTCGTCTGCTCGAAAGTCTTGTCCAAAGAATAGCACGAAAAGAAGCCGACGAATTGACTCATATGACGAGCTTCACAACTTTGAGCCATGAAGGGGCGTGCTCAAGGCCTCGGCTTGTAGGTTCGGCGGGCGTGTGGATGCGCAACCTCGACGGAACCAAGTTCGTTTCATTTGTACCAGAAACAGAAGTTCTCGTAGAGAGTGCAGCGGTTTCCAGCATGGGTATGGGCTGGGATCCGAAAGAAAGCCAGCGTTTTGTGCTTCTCGAACAAGACGATGTGTTTTTGATTCCTCCTGGGATACGGGTTATATATACCCATTACTCACCGACCCAAGGTGTAATGGAAGGTGGTTTCTTTTGGGATTGCTCGGCTGTTCTGAACACTTTTCGCGCCGCTGAATGGATTCACGCTCATCAGCTCAGCCAGGAAGACACAATATGTCCCATGCTCCCGAAGCTCATTACAGCAATAGAGCTGCTCGTGGCACAAGAGCCGAACAATTTTCGAGGCGACCAGTCAAAGGAGGACTTCTTTTGGGCGTTCCAAAGCATCGTTTCAAACATTCGCCTTTGCACAACAGGTCCCACAGAGGCTTCAAGTGACACAGAGCGATAATATGTTGCGCAGCGTTATGCGGAGAGCAAAATAAGTTTAAGAAAGACAATACTAGACCACAATCACCAAAGCACAAAGCGCATATTCTAAAACTTCGCAAAGTCACCATTCGGCCAATTGCGCTGTCTCGGTAAGTACACCCAGTTCCAACACCCTTGTAGCTGGCAGCAGGTTGAGTTCATCACGAGTCTCCCTTGTCTGGTCCACAATGGTCCGCTCTCCATTTATTCCGCCTTAAGAGGGGATTCGAATAAGTCGAACATGATGAGATCGATCTCATTGTCTCCTTGATAGCACTGATGGTACGGAGCATGAAGCCGACCCTTAGAATTCGCCTCAAGTTCCTCTCCTACATTCACAATGGGCATGTGCTTGTTTACGTCGACGAGCTTCCACTCCTCGGTCTCGCGGTCGAGCACCTCGAGAAACGGTTCGTCGTAGAACGTCAGGGTGAGGAACCCGTCGTCTCGATGCGACGTCATGATGAATTTGCCCCGCTCGACCTTGGAGATGGCAAGATAGAGATTACTCAAACCCGGGTTGGCGGCATCGTCGAGGCGCGCAGGCACTGGCGGTTCCATGGCGCTGCAGAGGCGGGTGCCAAGCTGGCGAAGGAGCGTGTCGATAAATTCAGACGAGCTTGAGACCTTGTCTTCGACTGGGAGGAGTGCGGTCGGCAGATCGAGAGTTTTGTTCACATGCTCTTCCCGTCCGAGCTAGTGCAAGTCGTCGTCCATTAGCATTGGATATACACTGGTGATTGGGCATTATCCAATTTCATTGGGAGGTTTACATACATGGATCTTTTCTACTCCTGAATCAAAAGTGTAAAATCTTTTGTGCGAGACAAGCCGTAAGCATTTGCCAGAAACTAAAACGTTTAAGTTTGCCGCACACCCACCCTTTGTAACGCAAGCCGGAGTGGTAACGGTTTTTGACCTCCATGGGCTCCTCGAAGAACTTGCGCTGCTGACGATACACAGGACCCAGGTCTTCGAGCGACTGCTTGCAAGTCGGGCCATCAAGGTCCAAGAAAAATAAACCCTGGCCGCTGAGAGCATTGATCATTTTTTGCGTCTCGAGCTTGTCGCCGGCGAGGAGTCGCTCGTAGTTGAGGACGGGCAGCTCCATTTTCTTTCTCTGTCGGGGGGCGGTCATGGTGCTGGTGAGGGTCGGTATTTCTGATGATGATGATGATGATGTGGAAGTATGAAATGATTTCTCAAAATTATTGCTTGATGTTCAGAATTCAAAGTTTGAGCATGTTTTTGGGGGCTATTCTTATGGCCATGCGGGGATACGATGCAGGCAGACCAAGGCACACAGGCGACGAGCTCACTATTTGACGTGCATAGTGTACTCTGCTCCCTTGCGCCATAGAAACGCCAAAATTGAATGGATCTACCGCGTAGACCTTGGCTCCTCTCCCCAAGAGAAACTCCTGTGAAGATGCGAAAATGGAACAGCTTACACTCGAGGTCTCCACCCATCCCCTGCATGCACCAGCCTCTGTTTGACTTCAACACGCCTTAATTCCCCAGAATGTACAGATAATGAAACATTGACGTGGCAAATTCATCATAACCGTTCCACGAAAATACGAATACTTACGGTGTTAGGCTTGATATGCTGTGTGTTGCAAGACTGCTCTCATCTGCTTTCCACACTGGTTGGAATAGTTGAACCCTACAGCGTAAGACAGGTAGATCAGTCAGCCAGCCACATTCAATGCTGATCGGATCGACAAGGCCAGGTCACTACGGGCCTCGAGATGCGTATGTATGAGGCGTGGATACCACCCTTCTGGAAATAGATAAAGGCGACTCTGACGCAGCCTCAGCGGTGATCGGAATAGGTCCACCACCAGGTTCCTGCTTGCTCTGGCATTCGGCATCGAAAACCCGCGCACGGACCATGGCCAAAGTAATTACCCCATTGCTTTCATCCTGATCCGTGCGCTGGTCTGGCTCGGCGGGCCGCACCGCTTGTGACGTTTCCGAGCTGGTGTACGATGCTGACCAGCAGGCACAAAGCTGTTTGACGATGCCAGCCCGGGGAGGGGCTAATAATTCAAGAAATGTAGATTTCTACTGCTTTACAGTATATATTAAATGCTTTCGCCACTTGGAAGGCGCAGTAAAGCCTTATGCAGAGCAAACCGCCTAGCTATTTCCAAGCACTGACTCTGACTCCTGCACTCTAACGCAGCTCAATGTATTCAAGTTCGAAACAGGGTTGAACTTGGCTTGGATATAAAGAGAGCTAGAGGTACTGCCTATGGCGTCGTTGAATAGACATAATATACTTTAAAAGCAAGCCAAACCAGCAGGGTACCATGCTCCGATGCATGTTTTGGTTTGCTGATCACGAAACTGAAATATTTGAGTCGCTCTATATATATAGGTGTATTTTAACCACACACCAATCAGAATATGAACTTGAACTTTCCCTATTTCCCTCTGATCCAGCTCAACTCTTCCTCAATACCCTTTTCCTTTCCTCTAGCAAGTGTAGGCTGAAGTTTATGCTCAAAATGATACAGCTGTACGCCCTTGCTTCTTTTGCAGTTTTTCTCTTATACATCTTAATACACAAGTTCCCCCTTAGTATTACGCTGCCCACACGCAGGGACCGAAATGTGAAGCAAACAGCGTCGCTGGAAGTGCCAAAGTCGCAAAAGTTGGCTACCAAGCTAGAGGAGCTGGCGAAGTCTTACCGAAACTTGTATCACAAAACACAAAATCTCGAGCGGTTTCCCGAGATCCTGCCAGAAGCTAGGCAGACGCTGCAGTCTTTACTAGATCAGGGCCTGTTAATGGCAAAATACAAGCCTCAGCCTCGCACTATATTGGACATCCACGAGTTTGACAAAGTGCAGCTGCAGGCGTTTCTGAAGGCCGAGGAGGCCGAGGTGCTGCGAGAATTCGAAGAGTACATTCAGAAGAGAAAAGACGGGGCTGGACCAGATCACTTTGGTAGTTTTGAGGAGGCTCGCCAATTTCTCAAGCGAGGTGCTCGGTGGAACTACGCAGACGGGGCCTGGTTGTCCCGCACTCATCAGATCACCACGCCCTTTCCCCTGCGGAAAGTGATGAAAGGCATATGGCAGATCTACTCAGAGGAGCTTGGAGACGGTGACATCAGCAAAAACCACGTGTTTCTCTATCGTCAGCTTTTGCAGAGTGTCGGCGTTGAGCTTCTTGATCCTGACTCCCCCGATTTTATTCACCCGGACCATGGGCTGAACGACGAACCTGGATGGAGATATGCAGTAACACAAATGCTCCTTTCCCTGTTTCCAAACGACTTCTTGCCTGAAATTCTTGGGTTTACTTTGCACTACGAGTCGCCGCCGCTCAGTGGCTACAAAACCGCCAAAGAGCTGCCTGAGTTTGGCATATCTCCATACTACTACACGCTGCACATATCCATTGACAACTCCGATTCGGGACACAGTGCCATGGCGCTAGGAAGCATCGCCGATTTCATGCAAGTTGTGCAGGAAACAGGCTTGATGGACCACCGCAGTGCGTGGAAACGTATCCAGGCTGGCTACCTTCTTGGCCAGAGCCTCGACTACGACGAAACTCTGCATCACTACGAAGAGAAATTGGTAGATTTCCTGTTCAAAAAGGCCGAGCTCGCGCGCAAAATCCACTGTACAAGCCGCGCGAGCCTCGGCGGCCGCAGCTTATCCACCTGGCTGCCTCGGCGACCGAATGACGGTTGTGAGCGCAAGCAAGACCCTGGCCGGGACATCCACGCTGGCAAAGACGGCTTTTTAGCCGCTTTGGCCGACTCGAAGCCATGGGTCTACAGGGGGGATAGTGGCAAAAGTCGGCTGATGCAAGAGCTGACATGGAAAGGCAGAATGTTTGGTGCCTTTACCAACTACGAGGTCCGATTGCTACGTACGTGGATTGACTCTCTGAGAAGCAAAGACGCAGGGCCGGAAGAGGTGTACTGGGATCGTGTTGGTGGCTACGAGACGGTACAAAAAAAGTTTAGCCCGCCGAGGCACGACGTTGCTGTGACACACCCGGTATTTCCTCCCATGGAAGTCTGGGCGCCGAGCACTGAACACGAATTTGCACCACGCGAGCCTCTCCAACTACGTAAAGCTAGTTTGCGGCTCGATACCCTTTTGCCGCTGTGGTTTGTTCATCCATGTCTCCTTGAGAACATGATTAATTTACCGTATCGGACCATCCAGCCCGTATATTCTCACTGCCTCCAGCTGTTGCGGGCAGAGAAAGGGTTCTCACTTGAGGGGTCTGGGATTTCCTGCATGGATGAGCAGCTACGCCCAAGTTACAGCCCTGATCTCATCACCCTGGGGCTGGAAATGATTCGTAGGCACAATTTGCCCGAGCCTACTTCTTTGGGTGACGTGTTACCACATGCAGGTGATGATGGCGGCGTCAGTGATACCGTCAGCTTTTGCCTGTCTCTATTGAGTTGGTCGCAAAGGCCTATGAGGAACGGCGCGTTCCTGCTGGGCCTGTCGCGCGCGTTTCTCGACCTGGAAGTCTGGGTGAGCTGCAGCGACGAGTTACTCAGTGGAAAACAGAAATATGCCTTGGCGCAGATTGTGAAAAGAAAAATGACTGGATTTGAAGCTTGTTTGGCTGAGCTTCAAGGTGACATAAAAAGGTGTCAGGAGTTTATAGGTGGCTACGACTGCGGACGTACACAGCTTGAGAAGCTGCTATCCTAGCTGAACGACGGGATCTCGCTTGGTTGAGAAGAGTGAAGGGACTGCTTAGGGCTTTTCTTAGGCCAGGAGAAACTATCTGTATGTAGCCCTCATGGCTGGGCACGTAGTTAATTTTCAGTGACTTGGGAACATGTCTACATCATGCTTTATGATTGGCGTTAGGTCGATGGAACAGGCTACATTCGCAAGGTAGCTAGTTCGATGAACTTTATGGGGCGTCCATAGAACTCATTCTATTATCGATGGCGACTAAGTGTAATATCACTCTTTTCTTGAAACACCTGCAGCCTAGCTTGGGGATCATCCGTGCAATTCCTTGCCATCTCCCAATTAGTACCGACGTAGCTGCCCGTGACACAGTCAAGCTCCACCTGCTGGAACGTTGTAGTATTGTAGACCGCTGTTAAAAGACATAGATCCTTCTCTCCATCCACATCACCGAATATCTATACTTTGTGTCCTCAATATTCTCCTTTTTCCCCTTGTTTCTACCTCTACCACCATCAGCGAAGCTAAAGTATTCTCAAAGAGCTCAGATGAAGCGTGCAATGGCTAAGTCACTCCAGATGGCTATCACTGCAAACGCATCCAGTACAGACAGCCGTGTTACTGGCGATTCAGAGGGCGACAATCAGGGAGACCGACGGTGTTTTGACGCTCGGATCCACGGTGATATTATAAGAGGACAAAATTCAGGTTTTGACATTCTATTACGCCGTAAAGGGGAGTTCATTCAGGCAAAGCTTGAACCAGGCGTTGCCGATGCCACCAGCCTACAAACAGCCAGCAAACTAACTCCAGAGTCTTTGGTGCGAGTCTTGGGCTCATTCTTGAAGGATCAATCATCTGCTAATAGCATCGTTCCGACAAAAGAGATTGCAATTTTCCAAATTGCAAAAATTGAATTGCTCTCTGCTGCCGCAGAAAGGCTTCCGAATACTCTCAAGCTGCATGGAGCTCCTGGTGAGCTCACGCCACCCGCGGAACAGCGCGATCGGTTGATAAACGACCGTCTGGATAACAGGCTCCTGGAGAGTCGCGTTGCCGCTACTGCAGCCATTTTTAAGGTCTTTTCAGGAGTGCATGAGCTGGCCATTGCGTATCTAGGGACGCATGACTTCCAGTTTATCCCTACTCCTGCCTGCGTTGCTTATCGATTCCCCGGCGAAGACGATGATCATTTTATGCTACCCTTTTTTGAAGGAACCGCAATGCTCGCCCCTACTGGCGAAATACATTTGGGGATGGCGCTTGCTGCGGATCTGGAACGAGTTTACGACTTCCACACTGTTTTCCGCAGAGAACCCGCTTCTGATGGAAGGCATTTGACCGAGGTACAACAATCTCTGCGCTACCCTTAACAAACGAGTAAGCCTCGCTGACGGGTGTTTAGTTTACAATGTTGGAACTAGTCTTTCGACTCCAGAATGATTGGACTGAGATTCTCGATTTTGCTGACAACCTTCTCGTCTTTCTCATTCGGTCCCTTCAAGACAATGACAATTATGCCGCGCACTTGCAGGCTGCAAAACGGCTGTATCCTTCCTCCCGGAGTTTCAAACTGGGTCTCAATTCGGATGGCAGGTTGATTCGACTGACATTTCGTGAAGCAAAGGCGATTCTGCGCGACAAAGTGGGACTCCGGTCCAACGAACTCGACGACTTGACGTATGTCCTGTTTCCTTCAGTGTTGTCTATTTTCTAGTCGTGAATCCATCGGCTCACATATTTTAGTCGAGAAGAGGAGGCAGCTCTCGGACGCTTTCTGGCCAGCAATGAATCCAACCTGGGGCCGGCAACTGACATCTTCATCGTTACACACTTCCCACGCCACTTAAAGCCGTGTAATGTACACCAATCCGATGAGGACAGCGCCACTAGCCAGTCATTTGACATTATCATGAGAGGTCAAGAAATTGTTACTGGGTGTCGATTGGTTCACGACTACGAAGAATTGCGAGCCGCATTCATAAACCGCTCTCCCCCGATCGATCCAGATTCGCCAGAGTGGCGCCCATACATGATCGCCCATGAGATTGGCATGCCTCCATGGGGCGGTTTCGGACGTAAGTCGCCAAAAGTCTCATGTATTTAACCATTCAGTGATCTAATAAGGCATTACAGTGGGAATTAACCGCCTCGTGCAAGGCATTTTAGGGCTCGCTGACATCCGTGAAACGGTTCTCTTCCCTCGTGATGCTGCCCGCCTTATGCCGTAGGTCTATAGGCTTGTCGTAGAGGCGTTAATTGATGGATTTGTTTGAACTTCGCAAAGAATTATTTATATGTATGGGCCCATTGAAGATGTATTCAAGTTGTTGGCCATCCTTCCATCTTCGTACCAAATACCGCGCCGCAAAGTACTCCTAAAGAGTTAGGTGTATAAAGTGGTATTTTCGGTTTTTAGGCCTTAATAATGGGTCTAACGACCGCATAAAGATAGTCTTTCGGGGGCCTCGTCAAGTAACAAATTAAACTTATTTAGGAGCTGCCGGACTATCTCTTTTTGGTGCTCTTATGTGATGTCTAAGATGTCGCTATGTAGGCCGTTAAACGTAGAATACTTAGGAAAAGTAATCTCTACCTCTATAATGCGATTTATTCCTTTAGGATAAGCTGATCTAATAGGGCCACTAACCTCTTTTTCTAATTACGAGGCGTCCTTTTATACGATAGTTTTGTATATTCCTATTATAGTGTTAGGCAAAGCTTCGCGGTTAAAGTTATCCTAGGTATAATAAAGCGCGTCTAGCTAGATTAGGATCTATATTAGGTCTTAGATAAGCTAATGCTTTTAAAGGAAGGATTATACTACTTCTACTACCTTCTAATTAGGTTTACCCGTCTCTAGATTAGTAAGCGACTTTTAGATGTAGTCGTTAACTTAAAGCTAGGAGGAATCCGATTATCTCTAATTCGAGTCTATATTTTGGAGGCCAGGTAAGAGCCATCAAGGGTAAACAGAGTACGGAGGACCCCTGCCAGAATTAGTCTTCTCGATGGCATGCTGTAACTCCTTGGCGTGATGATCTTCGTGTGGGCATCCACAGAAACACTCATAGAAAGAACAAGTCGCTTAGGTTATGTTTAGACTACTGCGTGAAGGGTTCCGGTTCCTTGACCTTGCCGTAGGTCGAGGTGGCTCACACTATCGGACGTAGTCTTCTGTTACGAGCAGGCCCACCGTCGATTCTGACGGTGAGTCAGCAGTGACGTATAAATAGATAGCCACACTATAGTTTAGGTAGAAGGGGGACATCAAGAATTTTACCTTTTACCTCGTCAATTCACCGCTCACGTCGTGATAACCCTTCGCCCTACTCACTAGCATACTAGCTACTAAGTAGAGGCACGATACTAGAAGAGAGCTCCTACTTCTAGCGTGCTGCTGGTCGGATTTGTCCACGGGCGTATTCCTTCCAGAGAGGTGTAACTAACCTATAACATCTTCGGTCTTATTAGAGTAAAAGAAGCACTCGTCTTAGGCGGCTCGAAGTCATTTCCGGCGTTTATAGAGGGGATAAGATCTAGGTTAGCGGGTTTTACCTTGTGACTATTAAAGAAGTGATCGCTTTATATATAGTAGATAGGCGTAGGCTAGCTACCTTAGTTTAAGCTCTTCTTTAAGTATCGCTAGACGATATAATTTAATGCTATTTACCCTAGTTAACTATTTTAATAGGAACCCCCGCTCGTCTTAACCGCTAGCGGGATAGATTTACTAAGCTACATTTATTAATAGTATTTTAAGGTACTTCGACAACGCGCCTTATAGAATCTCTTATTAGCTATTTTTCAGCTTATTACGCCTTATATAAGGTGCTTAATTTAGTCTATAGTAATATATATTATTATAGATAAACTACTTAGTAGCTAGTTAAATATAGCGTTTTATAAGGGTGTTTACTATATTAAGTATTGTATATACGCTATTTAATATAGGGTATCAACTAAGCCTTACTTACTTCTTGATACCTCTATTATTTAAAATAGATCTACCTTTTTATTTACTTCTTATAATACGTAGACTAAGTAGACTAGGTGGGGAGATAATAGAGAGTATATTTAGTCACGATCTAATACATGGACTTAAACTTAGTCCCCCCTCCTTTCTAAAGTCGGGGGCGAATACGTCGTAATATACCTCCTGGTTATGTGACTTATCACGTGCCGAATTGGTCTCAACTACGAACCTAAGCTAGGCCAAACCACCATGGGTGCTAGCCTAGGCTGACCCGTTTGCCGGTACGGTTTGGCCACGATTCGGCTGTCCGTTTATATTAATTTAGTTTAAAGTAATCGTAAGTACTTTGATAAGGGTAAATAAATATAATAACTACTCTCTAAAGTTTATTCTAAATTAATAAGAAAAGAGAAAATAGTATAACTATCACCTATATAAAATAAAGTTTCAAATCTTATCTTACTTACCTCTATAGTCTTTTACTACTTTTATAGTTTATATATTATAGTAAACCTCCTTTCTAATTTCTATATCTTATGTATGCCTTAGTAGCTACCCTAGAAAGTCTACGAGGAGTACCATAAGAACTCTAGGTACCTACGGAATAACCGCGGAGATACTTGTGGTGGGGTGCCCGGCGTATCTAGGAAGTGATGTGGCCGCCCCCCGAAAATGGAACCCCAGACACCAACACAGCGACTCTCCTTGTAATTGGTGCAAAGCCGGCCGCGCCAAAAGGCCGATTCGATGCGATCACGCGCTACGAGGCGCTACAACGACAGAGCCTCATAGCCCCAACGCCCCTCTGCTCTAGGGCATGTTACTGCCATCTACACTGCTGTGCACCCGCTATGCACCGCCCTACGCCGCCTGTCGCCTCAAAGCCCAAAAAGGTGGAGACAAAGAGGCAACAGGCTAAGTTTTGCAGAATTTGGAGCCAGTCCCAAAGGGGCCAGAGAGAGAACATTTTGCCCACAGTTTTTTTTTTCAGTGCGGCCTCGTCGTCCGCCTGTTTCCTCTTTTTTCCTTTCTTCACCCCACAGCATCACGGCATCGCCGCCGCCCGTCAATTTGTTCCTAAGCTGCCTGGGTGCTTGCCAATCCTCCCTCGTTTCCTTCTTCCTTGTTCCAGCCGTCCACGGTGCTACGTTGTTTACCAGCCGGAAGCCCTTTGTTCGCTTGCTCGGTGCGTTCAGCCTTGTATACTCAAGAGCCTTCCGTTGAATCGAAGGGGTCAAGAGATTCAATTCGCCTCCCCCATCGCTACAAAACATTGTCAGCCCGCCTGCGTCGTCGTCGTCGTCGTCGATAGCCCTCGTCGCCTCCATTTGAGCCTTGCTTTAATTATCGAGCTGCTCTTTTGTCGATATACCCTAGATTTTATATCCAAAGCGTCTGTCCACATCCTACTTGGACCGCCCTCGCCCCCGACTGCGTCGCCGCGTCTCCTACCTGACAGGAACAACACATCTGCTTTTTTCTTCACCCGTCCGACATCACATTTCTGCACTTTGCAGCCAGACTTTGACTAGCCATGGCTTCTCCGCTGCAGTTTGCCTACCGGACTGTCAAGACCATTGGCATCTTTGACGCCGCTCCGGTCTACGAGCCTGTTCCTGGCTTTACCAAGCCAGAGGGCAACCTCCGTTGCTCCGCCTACTCTCCATGTGGCCGCTATTTCGCTTGGGCCTCACCCGAGGCTGTCACCGTCGTGGACGCCTCGGTCGGCTCCAAGATCCTGACGCTGCCCATCTTGAACGTCTATGAGCTGGGATTCTCTCCCAACGGTACCTTTGTCATTACCTGGGAGCGCCCCGGCAAGGATGAGGCTGGCGATGCCACCAAGAACTTGAAGGTCTGGCGAACCGTTGAAGATGGTGTTGCCGCTGAAGACAAGCAGCCCATTGGCCGTTTCGTTCAGAAGCAGCAGGGAGGCTGGAATCTCCAGTACACCGCCGACGAAAAATACTGCGCCCGCCTCGTCACCAACGAGGTGCAATTCTACGAGACCCACGACCTCGTCACCGTCTGGAACAAGCTTCGCGTTGAGGGTGCTGCCAACTTTGCTCTTGCGCCTGGCAGCAAGAACCACGCCGTCGCTGTCTTTGTGCCGGAACGCAAGGTAAGCCTCACCGCCAATGATTCGTCCATCAGTAAGCGTGCTAACATTGTATATATAGGGCCAACCCGCCTCTGTCCGAGTCTTCAATGTCCCTCAGTTCAACGCCCCCATCTCGCAAAAGACCTTTTTCAAGGGTGACAAGGTCCAGCTTAAGTGGAACAAGCGTGGCTCTAGCATTCTCGTCCTTGCGCAAACAGACGTCGACCGCTCCGGCAAGAGTTATTATGGCGAGACGACGCTGTATCTTCTCAGCACAAATGGCGCCTTCGATGCTCGCGTGACGCTGGACAAGGAGGGCCCGATTCACGATGTGTCATGGTCGCCCAATTCACGCGAGTTTGGCGTCGTCTACGGATACATGCCTGCCAAGGCTACCATCTTCAACGACCGTGCCATTGCTACGCACTCGTTCCCTCTTAGTCCCCGAAACACAATCATCTTCTCGCCCACTGGTCGCTTTGTACTCGTTGCCGGTTTCGGTAACCTTGCTGGCCAGATCGACGTCTACGATCTCGAAAAAGATTACCGCAAGGTTTGCACCATTGAGAGCGGCAATCCCAGTGTTTGCGAATGGAGCTCCGACAGCCGCTATATCATGACGGCTACGACTTCCCCCAGACTGCGTGTGGACAACGGCGTCAAACTGTGGCATGTGGGTGGAGGACTGATGTACAATGAAGATATGGTCGAATTGTACAATGTCCTCTGGAGGCCGCAGCCCCCAGAGTCGATTGCACCCGGCGATCCTCTCACTACTGTTCCAACCTCTCACGCCTCGGCCGCCACGTATCTTGGTACGGCTAAGACTCCCAGCAAGCCTGCTGGTGCCTACCGCCCTCCAGGAGCGAGAGGTCTGGCGACTCCTCTCCATTTCAAGCGTGAGGATGAGGGTGGTGCGGCTCATGTCGTCAGCAACGGTACTCAGAATGTTGGCCCCAATGGATTTGGCCGTCCCCGTCGTGGTGTTCCGGGTGCAGAGCCAGCGGAACCTGCGCAGGCGGCTACCCGCACAGTCCCTGGCGCGGAACCTAGTGAAGATGGAGCCAAGAAGGGCAAGAAGAAGCGGAGCAAGAGGAACAACAACCAAGGCGACGGCAAGTTGGAGCCTGAACCCAATGGTGGTGCAAGCTTGGCTCCCCCTCAGCAAGGCCACGATGGTCGCAGCCCTGAGAGACGCGGCGGAGGAAACGACCGTCAATATCGCAGCCGTTCCAGGAACAATGGAAGCCGCAGCCGCAGCAACACTCAGCACGGTCAACGCAACGGCGGTGCCGGTGCTCAGCCTGCTCAGCAAGCCGCCGCCGCCGCTGCTGCTGCAGCAGCAGGGGCTGCAGACTCTCAGAGCCCGCATGCCAAGAAGATTCGCAGCCTGCAGAAGAAGGTCCGCGCCATTGAAGATCTTGAAATGCGTCATGCCGGCGGTGAGAAGCTTGAAGATACCCAGCTTAAGAAGATCAACACCAAGTCCGCCGTGCTGAAGGAGCTCCAATCTTTGGGGGCCGAGCAGTAAACCACAGATCAAGAGGCTTGTGAACGTTCCAAGGCTGGCGTTATACGGTTATCCTTGAGCACTTGATGCAATGAGTACATGTTTTCTTATTTTCTTTTTGGACACTGTGTAAAGAAATGAATTTGTCATGACGATAGCTAGAACAGGGACATGGCAGTTCTTTCTGGACAAATATTGCATGGAGGAGAATGAAACGAGAAGCTAGACTATGATTTGGCATGTTGGGCATAGGCTCGCTGGAAACGCGAGCAGGGGTAGGGTTAACTGAATGGAAATGACTTAATACCTAGTTTTAATTGGGTCTTGTAACCTATGACGTGATGGTGAAAGATTTAAGGGCACATTCTTTCTGAACTGCTTTTTTTGTCTTCTTGTGTTGATGCCAGCATGACCAGGTGATGTTAAAAGCAAAAAGTACCAAGCTTTGTCCTTGCGTAATAACTAACGCTAGATAATGTGTCCATTTTCTGTGCTTTACATACAAAATTTTTTTTTTTTTTTTTTCTTTTTCAGCTGCCATAATTTTTGCCCTGCTGTCGATTTCTTTCCTTTTCTCTTAAACTTTTACAGGCGATGCTTTATCTATTTTCTTATGCAATACCAGTGCTCAGTTCTCAGTAGGCCTACAGCAGAAACAAAGTCTAAATAGGCGACCCCACATGCATTACCTTCTTAGTTCAAAATTACTCATCAGCTTTGCAACAAATCGCATCGAGGATTCGGTGCCCGGTTAGCTCAATCGGTAGAGCGTGAGACTCTTACGAGTTCACCATCTCAAGGTTGCGGGTTCGACCCCCGCATCGGGCTTTTCCTATAAACACGATTGGAACCAATTTTTTTGCACTTTTTTGCACTTTCCCTCTGCTATTTCCTTTTTATTGTTTTTTATTGATGTCGCTCAAAGATTGATTGTGCCGGCCTAGTTAGAGATAATTATGATTAATGACTAAAGCTATTGCTAAAAATACCTATCGTGTTGTGCCGTATGCTTCATGTCTTTAATGCTCCTAAATATGCAACATGTAATCCAAAAAAATATCATTGCCGAGTACTTTCCTGCTGCTCACCTGGCTGATTCCTAATAATAGTAGCCGAGATCCCTTCATCTTCCTCCCGCGTAACAAGCTGCCCGTCACTACTCGAGTACTCATCCCGTTTTGCCTGGTCCTCAACTCTCCTAGCCTCCATCCGGTCCTGATCCTCCCGCAGGCGGCGAATCGTCTTACTCTTTGCGCGAATCCTGGCTCCAAATCTCCAAAACACAAACGGCACCGGAATCATGACAACAGCAAGCAAGCCGCACAGCGTACCAGCCCACTGGGGCGACAGCGCCTCGTACATTTTCGTTCCTGCGAGCGGTAAGGTGGCGCCAAAGACGCTGCGGATGACTGCGTTGCTTGCTAGTGCGCTCGCGGCGTAGATCCCGTAGGCTCCCGCGAGGTAGTTCGATGAGTAGATGAAGCTGAGCGTGTTGCCTAGGCCAAACGGCACTCCGAAGCAGATGGGGATAATCCAGTGGATTGTGGTCGGCATGCATGTCCATGCGAAGCCAAGTTGGCCGACTGGAGTTAGTATTGCGCCAACCATCATGATTAGAGCTGCTGCTTCTGGGGGTGGCTTTCCGGTGACTGGATCTCGCGGCGCGGATTGGATTATTCTTCGGACAAGTGGCTCGGCTGCGATGGCTAGGACGATGCCGGTGCCGATGCCGAGATAGGACATGCCTGCGAAGCCTGGCGACCAGCCTCGATGCTGCTGAAAGACGACTGGATACGCTACAAAGCAGAGGTAAAGTATGCCATAGATGAGTGCATTCCTGGGGGGTGGGGGCAAAGGATTAGCATACTTTTACTTGTCCAGGTCCACGGACAAAACTCACCAGACGTTGATGAACCACACAATGGGCTCAGTAAAGAACAAGACACATGGTCGTTTCAGACTAGTCTTGATCAGCTGCATGGAGGACTTTTGCCTATCATATTGAGACCACCAGCGAGAGTCGCCCGATTCTTGACGCAGTTTGGCTGCTTTGCGGCCGAGAATGCTGGGGGCATAAGTCTCCTTGACTGTAAGGAGCATGGAGAAACATAGTCCTGCAAGAACAAGGACGATCCAATTCGTCCACCGCCAACCTTGATACTCAAACACGAAACCACCAATAAGCGGCCCCAAGACTGGCCCGTTAAACGGACCGAGGCTAAATATCGACATGCCCATGGCCAGGTACTCTGGCTTTGAGACGTCGACAACAGTACCTGGGCCGTTCGAAATCAGAGCCGCTCCGAACAGTGCACTGAATCCGAGTTAGTATATACACACGTAGATAAACTGTTCAATGGTTACATACCCAGCAAAGCGAACAGCCAAGACAGTATTTAGGCAGTCCGCAAGGGCACAGGGGATAATAAAAATAGCCCAGACAACGAGACAAGCAAGGTAAACAATGCGACGTCCAAAGAGCTCACTCATGGGAGCGACAACAAGACTGCCCACGCCTATTCCAAGAAGATACGTCGTCATGCCCATTGTGGCAAACGTCCTGGATACGTGAAACTCGTCCATTAGGCCGGGGACGGCTCCTGTATAGCTGGTGCTGAAGAGGACAACGACCCACGCGGAGAATGACACTGTGATAATAGCCCACAGGCGGTACCACGTGGGCCAGTTTTTGGGGTCGTCCGGGTCATTTTGTCGAAAGATGACTTCGAATTCGGGCAGTCTCGGGGCAAAGTCGATTGCTATCATGGGCGGCGTCGTCGTCTCATTGCCAGGTTTTGAATTGCAGCGTGGAGGGGTGTTGGTATCTGCACTTGGAAGGATGGTTGAATCTTGCGTCGTATTATTGTGAGACTCTGTCGATGGCTTCTCAGAATGTTGCGTCATGGTTTCGGGTCGAGTCGAGCGTGTGCTGGATCTGCCTAATAGCAGTGCGACCGCAACGGTGTGACTGAGGAATAAGAGATGTGAATCTTGGGCTACATTCGCCCTGAGGATGGTAGCACGGATGGCCAATGGGTGCGAAATGAGGACGTGATAATGCGAGGATGAAAATAAAAGCTAGAAAAGAAGAATTTCTTTAGCTGAAAGTCGAAACGTACGAGTAAGCGGTCGGTCGTAGCCTTGCTCCCTTGTTTTAAATTGGCTGTGATGGAATGGGAAATGACTCCTCAAAGGGGTTACACTGGCGAGGGCCGTCCCCTTGTAAGTGGGCTAGGAGATCAAATCGCGGGGGGATTGAAGCACAGACAAATTGCACAGTAGAAGGGAATAAAAAAGAGTTGAGAAAGTTGAAAAACTTTGAGGTCTTAACTGACATATTAAGGAAGACTGGCTGTCAACCTCTTTTGCTTCCCCCCAGCACCGCGTGCCGGAGAATATTCTGGGGCGCATTGGAATGACCCGTCTCCACGGGTAGCCATGAATAGACGAGATCGTCGGCAGATGGGGAAATTGGGGAAGGCCGTTGCTTGTGTCTCAAAAGTAACGAAAATTAGCGGAGACCAGGGCGTAACGAGGGGCCAGGAGCAGCTGAGAAAGGAATTGGCGATGCGCACGAGGTCGTGTCAATGAGACAGTGAGCCAGCCGGGTTCTTCGAGGGTGACAAGTCATGACCGGATACCTGGATTCGTATAAGCGCGCCCGGAGACTGGAATGGTGAAGCCATGGTCTCGCAAGTTGACCAGCCAATCCCGCCTAGCACAGAGGATGCGCAATGCGTCATTATCGATGTTAACTGAAACTGCTGGCTTTTTTTACTCTGGAGAAGAAAACTATCGATGTACGAGTATGCGATGGGATTTATTGCTATTTTTATTCTATTTATTTTCTTTTGCAGGAGTGAGAGCATACCACAGAAGAAGACAGCCATCGCTCAGGTATATATTCACTTTGGGCGGAACATTGGCAATGTTCAGCAACGTGCAACCATCAATATGTATTACCAAGCTTGAAAGGAAAGACTGAGCTGGAAAAACTGAACATCATAAGACACGCCTCAGTAAAAAACCACCGTAGAGTAGCGGGCACGCCTACACCATCAACCGCCAGCAAATACATCTGGCCCTTCTAAGCTGCCAACTTGGCCATCATCCAAAGATTCGTCTGTCGCAAATGCGTAGACAATGTCGTCATGTGAAGTTTCACCGCCAAACGACGAGTCAAGCAGTTGCTGCTGCGAACACTTTGCCCTGAAGAGGTCCTTGGCCACAGCTTTGACCTGGTCGCGTGCCGTCTCTGCCGCCCACCATACCTGTGATAGCTCTTTCAAACCACCAATGTTTAAGCGTATATGCTCCCGTACTGTATCGTTTTTATGCCCGTATTGGTGTGCCCAGCGACTTAGGTGCACAATGGAGGAGAGTGTGACGACGCAGGTGAAGAAGTGCGTTACATGAACAAGGGGTGCTTTTATAGTCACCATGTCGCTAATTGCGCAAGCAGATGCCACAGTATGCTTTGTATGCATGTTGAAGACTTCCTTTAGGGTTTGAACTCCCTGGTGAGGTGCACAGGAGTTAATGTTCTCCGTCGGAGAGGTGTTGAGCCGTGAATGTGGCTGATGAAGCAGGATAGAAGTCGCATGCGTCATCATGTGAGCTTGAAACATCATAGCATCCAGCGAGCCATCTTCTAGCAGGGCGTCTCGTTTTGATAATGGTAAGCTCAGTTTCCAGTTCGTAAGCCGGGCTTCTAGATGTGCCAATTTATCGTCATCGGCGCTTAAAATTGGCGGTGTGCGCATGAACTGGCCTAAATTTCGACAGGCTAGGATGCGGTAGGCGAATGATGAGAAGTTACGGTCCATATCTGTAAAGTTATCATCCAACAAATCCTCTAGAGTCAAGGGAAGAGGAATTTTCTGTTTCAGAGTGTGAGCACATCGGCGACGCAAACATGAGAAGTGAATGGCTTACACCGAACATGTATTCGCTTTCCTCGCAAGGTATTTCCACCTGCGCAGGCACATCAAAAAGGGCAAAGTTGGTGATTCGGTGGACACCGGAAATCATGGCATCCGTAACATAGAGATTCCACCATGTCCTCCGCCAGCTCTCTGCTAGCGTCGGATTTCCTCGACTGTTCGTGTGCGCAAAACTTTGTGCGTTCATCTTCATTTCTAGGGCAAGGGCCTGAGCATCTGCCAATAAATCCCTGGCGTGTCTTTGTTGCCCTTGCCCATCGATACCTATGGTTAGCAACATCAGTGACTGAACCATAAACCCGTCTCTTGGGGTATGAGCGTCGTGGACTTTGGTAATGGCTTGTTGGAACAATTGGTCACGTTCCACCGAGCTGACTTCCACATATAAAGAACCGATCCAACGCATGGTAACTATAAGCAGCGACATGTCGGTTTCTTTTGCCAGGTGAAGAAATGGTTCCTTCGGGAGAACAAACGGCTGAGAGGTGAAGAAGAAGTAGTAAAACGCATCGAAGCATCTGTCCTGAATTAAGTGATGAGAATGTTGTTGTTGTTGTGTCCCAATCTCAAGTTGCTGGGTTAAAACCGAACAAGACGGGCTGCTGTTTAATAACCCGTCCTCTTCAAATAGATCGTGCATGAGCGCAAACATGGGGTCATCGTGCCGACTGTCTGTAGGCGTACTAGACGGGATAGCCGGTGTGGGGAGGTCATTGGTTGCACTGTTTGATATGGGTTGACTGGTCAAGGAACTGGTCAAGGCACAGTCCTCGCTTCTTGTCATGGCTGGTCCGATGGCGGTGTGCTTGTTGCGATTCGATACCGCGTCTTTTCTTGGCCGCCTGCGCCCACGCCGCGAAGTAATAAACCGACACTGGTTTCCTGAAGATGCGCAGCGTGTGCACGGAAAAAGACCATCACATTTGAGATGTCTGCTCCGCTGTATCTGCAGTTAGTAAAAGGTACACCCATCAAGTGGGCAGGCGGTCATCCAGCCGGACTCACACACTCCATGCAAGCAGTTGCAGTTGGGAGAACCCTCGTCTTGCTGCTTTCGACAGTGGAATCAGTATCTTTGGGGCTTTCCTCACACGCCCAAGGTGTTGCTCCCGGCGAAGCCACCTGTTGACTTGGCTGCAGCTGCTCTGACGGCTGCGCCATTGGGATATGATGTCGCCTGCGGAAAGAGATCTGAAGAAGGCTGGTGCGGTTGCGTGCTTTGTTGGCAAAAATTGAAGAACCGACAGTGGTAATCCAGACGTCAGCAAATGTTGCGAGGTGATAAATCTACTGTATTCTGGTGTGGCAACGAGGCGTACATGGCATGCAAAAGTAAGAAAGACTGGAACCCGAAGCGAAGAGCGACGTCAGCCGCCTTCTACTGATAATTAATAATTGGCGCTGACTACCGACAAGCCGGTTAGCAGCCCGAAGCACACTGAAATAGGCGGAGTATTGCATAATAACTGGGACAAAGTACAGTACACAATTTTGTGTAGACTGACTCGGGCTTCTCTTCTTGGGTATTCGTTTAAAGTGTATTATAACCTACCCAACTTGTCCCGTAAGTGGCGTGTAACACTCATAGTCTTCGGGTTGTGTGGGTCACCGAGACCCCGATCGCCGATAACGTCGCCAGCCGGGACGGCATGCAAGCCCCACTCCCCGACTTCGCCGAAGTCATTATGGTGAGAAGGCGATGGTGGCGATTAATGCTTCCCCAGAGTACTGTGCGTAGTATTTATACCGCGTGCCGGAACTAACCTCCCCTTCGAATGTGCGACCTTGATAGATAACCTTGATAACTGATTCCAGTTGGCTGTCATCGTGCAAGTAGAAAGAAAAGACTCACTCGCGTCCAACATGTGTAAGAAGACATCCTGCGAAACCTGCAGTAAGTAAATATCCGGAAAGAGCCCCCTTGTATTTATGTGGCAGCTTTTTGGATGAAGAATCGTTTCGCAACCGATTTGGCTGGAGCTTAATACTGACTATTTCCCCTTCCTCGTCGGTTTAGAAAAGACTACCTGGTGGGGGTGCGGAAATCACATCGAGCAGTTGCTCGAGACGGTTCCTGTGACGGATCGATGCGTTTGTGAGCCGCAAATAGAACGCAATGGGCACAAGTACCCTCCTAAAGGACCTCAACCATCTTAGTTTGCTTATAATATAGGGGAAACACTACTAAGAATGATTTCTTGCTTTCGTTGAAACTCCGATGTACAGTACAACCATCTTCGCTTACGCCTTGTTGGCAACAGTATCCGGTAGTTATCGAGGCTTTTTGACGATGAAACAAATAGAAACCAGTTTATTAAGTAATAAGTATATCATAGCAAGGGAGTAAACAATCTTTTATCGCGTGTCGGGCGGTTTCTAGGTATAAAGTACACGACTTGAGACAGCTGAAAGCCAATCCCATGTCCAGTCCTAATCGACATATTCCTAGCTCGTATGTTGGCTGTAGAGCATACTTTGTAGTTCTCGACTACGCTGGAACGATACACCCATTTCTAGGTTGTCTATTTCTGTTCCATCTTTGAGATGCTGTTACTCTGGCGGTGCCCATACGGAGACAGTATTCATTTGCCACTTCCTCCCGGGGTCCAGCCCCACACCCAGCTACCTCGCCGAAGTCTACGGAATACTCCGTACACGCGCTCCATATCCCGCCGTTATCACCTCGCGGGGACAACACTGAAAGTAAAAGGGAAAACGAAAGTGAGGACGAGTTTGAATAGTATAGACAGACGCACATCAGGTCTCTACTGTTTGATATTATGGTATGTAGTTGATTCTGTATAAGACACCTCGAACTGGCAATGTGTCGGCTGTAGAAATGACTCCTCGGTGCCGGGAGAATAAAGATAACAAAGACTAAAAAAAAATTATAAAAGCAACAGGAAACCCCAGTCCTAGCACGTAAGCAAAAGGATCGCGTAGGTATAATAGTTTGAAGAGATATTCTGTTCATTGTGTCCGAGTGGTTGACAAAAGCTTGTTATGACGCTAGATGCCATCAACTTCGGCGACTACAACCGGCGTCTCGGCTTCACAAACTAAACAAGAACATGCTTATAAAGTGGGACTGTAGTTTGTGTTAAAGTAGGGAGCTGCTTGAATTATTTAAAGGAACCAACGCCCTGTTATTGTTTAGGTGATTTTAGCATCTGCCTCCTCAGAATAACCGCTCCAAAAGAAAACGCCTGAAACAACTTCAACATGCCACAAATCAGCTCCATATTAGAGGACCAAAAAGAACAAGAACCTCACGACTTAGAAGCCAGTCGCGTGCAGAGTGCCCACCTAGACAATGGGACGGTCTCCTCCTTCAGCTGGAAAGCTCTCAACGCCACGGTCAAAGACCACAAAACCAAATCAACCGTCACTATTCTTGACAACTGTTCAGGAATCATGCGAGCCGGTGAAATGCTTGCCATCATGGGCCCAAGTGGATCGGGAAAGACAACTCTGCTCAACGCTCTGGCGCATCGGACCGTCGCCGCCGGCGCAACCACGAGTGGGAGCATCCTCGTCAACGGCCAGGACACGACATTGCAAATGGTTCGAGATTTGTCGAGTTATGTTGAGCAAGAGGACGCTTTGATTGGTAGCCTGACTGTCAAAGAGACCATGGCGTTCGCGGCACGGTTGTCGCTCCCCAGCAAAATTGACAAGACAGAAGCACGCAGACGAGTTGATGATCTCATCGCTAGTTTTGGTTTGCAGTCCCGCGCCGATACTATAGTTGGCACGCCGATTAAGAAGGGATTAAGCGGTGGCCAAAAGAAGCGGCTGAGCATCGCTAGCAAGCTTGTGACAAACCCGAGGATCCTGTTTCTGGATGAGCCTACTAGTGGACTGGACTCGGCGCTCAGCCTGGAGGTGTGCAGTTACATCAAAGCTATCGCAAAGAAACACAATGTAAGATTTCAAATACCGGTTCCTCATCATCGTCTTTTGCTCTAAACTACTAATTTCTCGTTTTACAGCTGCTCGTGGTTGCTTCGATCCATCAGCCGTCGTCTGCAACCTTTCAGCAATTCGACAATCTCTGTCTCCTCTCCGGCGGGCGCACTTGCTACTTTGGTCCCGTTTCAGAGGCAACACGGTACTTTTCAAACGTTGGATACACCATTCCTCGCGAAACAAATGCTGCTGAGTTCTTCTTGGACTTAATCAACACCGATTTGGACAAGGACGGCACAATTCGAGCTCGGACCGACGATATTTGTCAGTCTTGGCTAAAGTCGGACAGATGCAACACCTTGAATAAAGACCTCGAGCACATTTCTGACGGAACCTCGGCTGGTTTATCACTTTCCAAGGTCGAACGACCAAGTGCTTGGACGGTGCCAGCAGTGCTGCTCCATCGATCCTGGGTCAAGTCGTATCGGGACATTATGGCATATGGCATTCGAGTCGCAATGTATCTCGGTCTTGCAGTTCTGATGGGTACCGTTTTCCTTAGATTTAAGACGGACCAGATATATGTGCAGCCGTATATCAATGCGATATTCTTCGGCGGCGCTTTCATGTCTTTCATGGCGGTTGCATACGTCCCTGCTTTTCTCGAGGATCTCGGAACCTTTCAGCAGGAGCGGGCAAACGGCCTGGTTGGGCCTCTATCATTCATGGTGGCTAATTTTCTCATTGGCCTGCCATTTTTATTCGCCATTACAGTGTTGTTTTCGGTCGTCGAGTACTGGTTGACTGGCTTTCGCGCAGACGCGTCGACGTTTTTCAAGTGGGTGCTCTGGCTGTTTTTGGACCTTGTGGCTGCAGAATCCCTCGTCGTTCTCGTCTCTTCCATTTTCAACATTTTTGTCGTCGCTTTGGCTGTTACTGCATTTGCCAATGGGCTTTGGATGTGTGTAGACGGCTTTCTCGTGCCGATGGGCATTCTCAACGTTTTCTGGAAATATGGTTTCCACTACATTGACTACCAAGCCTATGTCTTCCAGGGAATGATGGTCAATGAGTTTCAGAATCGCGTGTACAGCTGCAACGAGCTTTCACAGGGGCAGTTTCAGTGCAACTACCCGAGTGATTTGAATGACGAGGGCAAATTCCGAGGCACGGACGTTCTGCAGCAGTTTAGCATTGAAACAGGCCTCGAGGGAACTTGGATTGGTATCATGGTTGGAATAATTGCTGGGTACCGCATTCTCGCGTATATTGCACTAGTTTTACGCAAGTAGTTTTGGCAAAGCTCTTGTTCCACGAGCTACAACAAACACTCTGACAGGTCAAGGATGAATTTGTTACCTGCTGCTTTTGAATACTTTGATCGACTTAACATCCCCCGCAATGGCCATTTTTAGTATTTAATTGGGTTGCGACTTTTTCGTTATGGTCCGGACTGGCAACGTGTATAAGCCTTAAAGCCAAATAGCGCTATCACTGTATTATCACGCTGCGCTGCTCTGCTCTGCTCACAGCTCACCTCTAGCTTTGTTAGCGGAACTGCTATGATTTTGGCCAAGCACTTTTTTGGATTTGCTATCCAGCTACATCTTATTGCTGCCCCCAGCGTTTCCTGTTTCTCGTCAAAAAGGTCATGTCGTGGTCTCGAAGGCCGGCATTAGCGGCTGTTGTCCACTTTCGTGGGGGGTCTAGGAGGCCATGCACATCACCAGCCAATGAAATCTGTGAGTTGGTACAGTAGCATGGGTAAGGGATTGTGTACCAGCTAAGTAGGCGCTACGGAAATGGGGAATAGCTAGTCTGAAGATTGACAAGGGCATTGACAAGCTTTCGGCGGCCTCTGAACTATTCCCAACAACAAAAAGTGGACTAGTTGTGAATGATTACGTAGTGCTGTTGTTGTTATTGTTGTATAGAATCACACGGTGAGCTTGGAAAGATGAACATGCTGCGCCTCACGCGTTCGTCCGGCTTGTGGCATAAGGCTAAGGCTAAGGCTACGAGGTTGGGTTCCTTGTCGTGCCGCATGGGGAAAGGCTTGTCTGGAATTTGCTTGTTACACGCTATGGATGTGCCGTGTGTGTGTGAGAGAGGCCTCGCTCTCCCCGGGGCGTTGTTTTTTTTTTTTTCTTTTTTTTTACTAAATCAACCAATGGCTTGGTTCACCCGGACATGTTCAGGATTTAACGCGGTCCACATTGCTAAGGCGTGTGTGTGATACATAGATGCAGGGAGGTGAGATGTTATATACGGTTCCTGGTATGAAATGAATGAAAAGTGTAGGAAATTGCTCGCTTTTCAAAACACTGGCTACATGTAACATATTACGATATCATAATGGAAGCAAACCCCTTGGATGACTACCATGAAATTCCATGACGCACCAATTTCAATGCGCCGTGTGGGCAGCAATAATGAATAAAAAACAGCCATATTACGGAGGGAAGGGAAGTGTTGCGCGTCACCAGCCACATCAACTGTGGCTGCTCAGCTAAGGGAGAAAAGGCCGGCCCTTTTGGAATGGTCCTCTGCCGATCTCCTCGTGGCTCCAGCTCACAGGTGAAAACGTCTACTCGTATGGTCCCCTTTCCGTCCCACAAAGAGGGAAAGAAATAGAGTCTAGACCGCTCATTACGTGCCACCGTTTATTAGGCCAGTGACGGCATCGCTGGCGTTGCCGATCTCACACACCCCAGGTCTGCCCCCATTCGCGTGTGGACAGCCAGCCGTTGAACCGCTGAGCCACAGGTAGCCGTTTACGAGTAGGTGCAGAAAGCATCAGAACAATTGAAGAGTTTACTTACTTGCAAGCCTCAATTTCTCTCATTTTGCCACTTTAATATACCAGGAGTTTGCTGTGGCTTGACCTGCTGATTCTACTTGGGTACACATAGAGAGTTGTCCTCAAAACAGTAGAACACATACACCACCCACCCCTCGAGTTTTTAGTGCGTTTTTGTTTACAAGTAGTACGTAGGGACGGCTATTTACAGTGCACAGCCACAGCAGTGCATTCGCCACACTTTTCCATCTGCCCGTCATTTTTGCTGTTTTATCTATCTTAGTCGAGACCACGAGATAAACAAAGAAGAGAATTTTTTATCAATGAATACGCCTCAGGCCAAAAAAAATTTCTATTCTCCCGCGGATTATCGGAATTACGAGTAAGTCACCTTATGGAATTCTCCGCCCATGTTGAAAAAGTATTACGGCATGGCGCTTTTTCTTCTTCTTCTTTCTGGTTGTCCGTTTGGCTGGATGGTCGACGGGTGTCAAGGGTACGAGTAGAAGGTGGAGTGGTGGAGTGGTGGAAGGGGGACCCTGGGAAGACTCCCCGACTGGGAAGGTGATGACGTAGTTTAGGACCGGGTGGGCGGTGGAGTGGAGTCCGGAGGGTCAAGCCACAGTAGAGTTTTGGAACAGTTGCAACACAAATTGACGTCGTATCGGCGAGGCGAGGGGGGGTGTGGCGGTGCGCTTTTTTTTTTTATTCGGTCATCTCGATTCCCTCTATCCTGAACAAGTGCGAGAGCCCTGGATTATTAAGTAATATTTTGCTTGGTGAGCATTAATTAGAATGTTGCATAAACACCAGTTATGCGACACGCAAGAATAGAGACGTGACTTCAATGACGAAAGACGTTTAGAAATCACATCCTCTTTCGTGATATCATATCCCCCCCCGGGTGCAAGACACGCGCCATCTTAGCCCGATCGCATCGGCTCACATTACTTTGTTGGGGTGGGGTTTCGTCGACACATCCCTCAAGCACAATGACGCAGGCAGTACGGACTGGCCGAAATACTCGTAGACATGACATGGGGGGCTCTCCGTAGTGGATGAAGAGGAGAAGAGCCAGCCAACCGAAAGACAATGATGTTGCAAGTCCTGCCCAATGGCGCACCATCATCCGCCTGTCGCGGTGGGGCCTTGACGTAGCACTCTATGAGTTATCTCGCTCGCACAGCCACGCGGCTGTCTATGGAGCCCTTCCCCACTTAGCCGTCGCGTTTTTGAAGACCACACTAACACAAGTGACGGCACAGTTGCCGTTGCGAATGGGTTCTAGTACAGTTACAGTACGTGGTAACAGACAAGAGACCGCTCTAGTGATTACGGGGCCCTGTCTAGCTGAAGAGGGCCCTGAAATGCGCTAAGGCTCGCTCGGGCGTAGTAGAAAACCGGCGCTTTGGGTCCTCCAATCCGCACCTGAGCTGAGTACGCAAAGTCGAAATTCTGGATACTTACTCGAGCCCTGGCGTCTTGGCAAATGCTTCAGTAGTACTCGTAGTCTTTACTGCGAGTACTCTGTAGTAGCCTTCAATGGTATGCATATTAATGGGGATTATATTGTCTTCCCCCCCAAGAGCTGAATTCAATTGGAGGGAGGGGGCGTATGGGTGTGTGCTGATGAGAATCGTTTACTCGTACGAGTAGGGGAAAAAATAAAAAGAAAGAGAGTTTGCCGGCTAGGATAGTAGTTTGCCCTCGTGGGAAAAATGTCCCGCGTTTAACCATCGAAAGTCTTTCTCTCTTTTTAGCGTTGGAGTTTGTTATTTGGTGACAGGTGCTCTAGTGCAATTGCCCGAGCGTTGCCGGCTATTTGCGCAAAACTCTTTTTTTTTTCTCGCCTTCTTGTTGGTCCTCATGAGCCGAAAAATTATATTACAACTCGTATCGCAAGTCACACTGGGCTGTTTTGCCACGGCAGATCCGCCTGCAAATCAATCGGAACCATGTTCCGGCACTGATGGGCTGCGGGTACGACGTATGGTCGGTGGGGGATGTGGCATGTATCGCAACCAGAAGCGCTGGGCACAGGCCCGGACGGCGATGCCATGTTACATGCCTCGTCCCCGTCTGTCTGTCTATCTGTCTGCCGTGAAACACATCCACAGTACGGAGTAAAACTTCGTACACACACGGCTCGCGCTGTTCCTTCTAGTACGGGAACAATTTACCTCGTAAGTCGTATCATGCGGCAAATGGACCCTTGAAGAAAAAAAAAAAGATCAACAGCCCACCGCCCAAAAACAGATGTGCGGCACAGGGCTTGCAGGGTTGTGTGTGTGCGTGCGTGCGTGCGGGCGGCGCTCACTTGTGAAAGCCGGTGACGTCGGCGGGTGCAGTGATGCGCGATGAGCGAGTGAAAAAAATGGGGACGATGTAAATGTCGTCATGGCCAGCTGTGGCTGGTGCACCCGGCTACTCGTGGCGCTACTCAAGACGTACCCCGGCGAGAAGCGCCGCTGTGTTGTTTTAAGGTAGGAGTGGGCAGGGGTATGTTAGTACCTGCAGCGCCACAGAACGGGGCTCCTCAATGCACCCCATACCGCACCCCAGCTGGTACATTTTCCACCGCTTGGGATTACTGAACTCTGTGTGTCACTTTTGTAGGTAGGCGCTCGGAGCAGAAATACAAGGGTGTAATTCTCCCAAAGAGTCTGGACCACTAGAGTCGGGTGTTGTACGTCGTAGGGGCGTCATCTACTAGCCCTGAAGGGGGTGGCCCCCTGTACGTGAACCCACGAGCATTGCTCTTCGGGGTGTTTCTGCTGGGAGCGCTTCCTGGCTCGTGCTGCGGAGTCAATCGTAAGGTGTTGTTGTTATTCCTGGCATGCTTTTATATCGGTGATGTTGTTGTTGAAAAAACAGAACCGTACGAGTAATCTCTGGCTTTGACTGATATTGTTCCAAATGCATCGTAACAGTGGTCTGAAGCCACTGAGCATAAAGAGTTGCCCTATCCATGTGCTATGCTCGCGACACACCGCAGGGCGAGCATGCATGTGTGGGTGACGTTTAAGCGGCCCCCGTCTGGAGCCGTTGGCGCCAATGGCCGTTGCCATGAAGTTAGTGGCTGGCTCGTCAGCACGGCCATGTCGTAGGCAGTTGTTGATGCACGCCGTATGCTATTCTTGTATCGTGCTGATCTCTTGAAAGGGCGCTCGCTGTGATGTGCAACGACTTGCAAGGGTATTCCCACGTTGCTACTTTGATGACCACAAGGCAAAAGCGGAAATAGAAAAGAGGCGTTTTTTTTCGGCAGCCAAAGGAGTGAAAGCCACCACAAGACTTTTTGTGAAGGTGCTACAGGACCTCCAGTCTCTTCCAGTGGACAAGGACTGGACACTGCTTTTGCTACTCATAGAGTAACGACGTATTGCCTGCGCAGGGGGCCTGTCGTCCAAGTCTCGACCCCCCTTCACGCTCCGCTGGCCACCCCATTAAATCGTCAGCCCCAATCGACACGTCCTCCGATTGCCTTTCGTTGGCACCCGACTTTGCACAAAGAATGTGGTGTGCTTTGCTGTACGGAGTAGTGGTTGACATGTTGCGTACGTCGTACGTAGTTGTTGTACTGTGGCGTCGCAACGAGCTACCTCCCCAACGTCTTCTGGCTGTCGTCTGACGGAGCTGGGCTGTGGGCTGTGGGCTGTGGGCATGGGCTCTCAAGTACAAATACGGCCCAAAGTCACCAGCCACACTTGGAACTTCACGAGTGGCTTGACTCTCAGCAACGACTCTTTGGCTCTTTATCCTCCTCTCGTCTTCTATTTTGACTGAGTGATTCTTCTTGTCAATTTTCCTTGAAATTCTCAAATACCAGTACCAACAAGGTCTTGCTTTGGTGCAATTCGTCTCTTTGTCACCCTTGACCTTGACAGTCTGTTGACAGTCATCCGTCTTCTACACACAATCCCTCTCTCTCTCTCTCTCTCTCTCTCTCTCTCTCTCTCTCTCTCTCTCTCTCTCTCTCTCTTATCAGCCTTTGGCGTCATCTTTCCCCCGAGAAGGGTTCTATACGACCCGAGTATATTTTATATCCTCGTGCATCCACCGTCCACCACAAACGACATCATCCGTCGGTCTTCCCTTTCGTGCATACCCGCACCCCCTGTCTTGTTCCCAATTGCGAGTCCCATCCCCCGACAAAGCAACCCCCGTCAGACTTACCTGGGCGTGCGTCTAGCCAGAAAGCCAAGACAGACAGAAAGAAAAAAAAAACCCAAAAACCCGCCGGGGGTGCCACATTTGCTTCGGAGCCACACCATACGGAGCCACAGCCTGAAGCCCCACATATCTGGGGTTCGAGAACGTGAGAGTCTCCCTAACAATACCACCGCTCCAGCGGTCCTTTACACCTGCAGCAGCCCCAGCACCGCCGCTACTAGGTACCTACCTTAGCACTGAAGCCGGCCAGCCGTCCATCCCATCCTGGCATCCATCCATCCTTGGCCCCCACTACCTAGCGGCCTCTCTTATATTCCAGTCAGTCGCCAAACCACCCGATCCAACCCTCTCTTCCTCTACGCGACCTTGAACATTTGGGTTTTTTTTCTTGTTGGATATTTGTGGTACTCGTCATTCTTTATCCCTTTCCGATAATAATCTTGGTTCTACCGTCTATTGTCCGTCTCGATTAATACGATAATATCCCCCCTTGGTTCTCTTAATTCATCGAGGAATATCGGGACCCAGCCGTCACGCCTCGCCTCGCCTCTTCTCCGTTCTTCACTAGCCGCGACTTTTGTCAATCGACCAACAGAAGTCGCTTCGCAGTCAGGCAAGTCAAGCGCCATCATCCGCCTCGTTTGGTGCTTCTATGAGTCAATTTCCGCCGGCCTAGCGCCCCTTCATTTCTCTTTTCACCTTCAACGCTCCCTCTTCGAACGGCGCGTTTAATACCACCAAAGAACGATTTTGTGCGCCTTGCCACGCTCTTACTCTTAAGCCACGGCACACGACCACCTCCTTATACACCACCATCGCTATGTTCCGCCAAAGGTAAGGTTTCCTCTATTCAACCGCACTAAACGCCCATACCACCATTTCAATGGTCTTGTGCGATTCAGCCGCCACTCTCCGCACAAATCCTATCTCCCCACGCCTCTCTTTAATCAGTCCCCGTTCGCCTTCCCTGCCTTCATACCAAAACTTGCAATTGCTAACATTTGGACCCGTACAAATAGGACCAGTGATCAAAAACCCGGCGATGACCTGCTGGAGAATTTCCGTCAACAGTTTCCCCAAGTAGGAGCAACGTCTGAGGGACATTCACCAGGTGCCACAAACCAGCCTGATGGCACAAACGCCGCTGGTAATACACAACCACAACAGAGGTATGGATTCTCTCGCACGCACTACATTGGACATTGGTCCTGCTTTGCTGCCAACAGTAAAATGCTAACTCGAGATAGCACTGGCCAACACCCACAATTCCATGATCTGGACCCTACGCCGCGAGCAAATAACGAGCCCTGGCGGTTTACCCCTTCATTACTAGACCCAAACTCGTTTGCCTTTAGTGCCTTTGGCCATGGGGGCTCGTCTTACTACACGCCAAATGGTGCCCAGGGCAACTCTAGCACCCTCTATCACTCACAAGCCGGTGACTTGCACACCCCGACAATGGCCATGCTGCAGAACGTAACAACCCCATTTGGTGCACCTCCCGGTATGGAGGCCATGCAGTCTAATGCCGCCATGGATCCTTCAGTATTTCAAACTCTGCAACCTCACCAGCTGCATAACTTCAACCAATATCTCCACGTGTCTGGCCAGTCTTTTGCTCCCTCGTCCTTTATGCACCAAGATACCGGTTACGAAACGATGGAGCAAGATGGCTCTCCTATGGACCCCTCTGCTGTGGATGGCCAAGACGCCAAAATGTCTGTCCAGCACCGTATCCAACTGAGCCACGCCTTGCCGCCCTCTGCCGAAAAGTTTCGATTTCAATCCACGCTGAACGCAGCCACGGCCATGATCAAGCAAGCTGACGAGATCCCCATTACTTACCTGAACAAAGGCCAGGCTTACTCCTTGTCGGTAGTCGATACCTTGGGAACCCTGCCTGTGCAGCCCGGAACTCGATATCGAACCTATGTCCGCGTTTCTTTTGAGGACGAAGAACAGCGTCAGAAGCCGAGCGTCTGCTGGGGTCTGTGGAAAGAAGGCAGAGGTACAAACGAAGCTCATCAACGAGGCGGCAAGCTTCAGGCTGTCGAGTATGTCGAAGCGAGCCAGCCGCCCGACGGTGACGAGAAGCGAACACGAGTCGAGCTAGAGTATTCATCGTTTGATGGCTTTTCCGTAATCTGGACTCCTGGCGCTAGCGGCGCCCCCGAAGTCAGCGTTGCTGTCCGCTTCAACTTCCTTTCTACTGATTTCAGCCACTCTAAGGGTGTAAAGGGTATTCCGGTCCGACTCTGTGCCAAGACGACTCCGTTACCCGCAGCCGGCTCAGAGACACAGTCACCTGCCGATACGAAGCCTGAAGTATGCTACTGCAAAGTCAAGCTTTTCCGCGATCACGGCGCCGAGCGAAAGCTTTCTAACGACGTTGCCCACGTAAAGAAGTCGATTGACAAATTGAAGCAACAGATTGCACAGGCCGAGAGTGGCATCAAGGACAGCAAGCGAAAGAGACAGAGCGGCATCTCGGCCAAGAGCGGCAACAACGATCCCCAACGCCAAGGCAAGGCTCACAAGCACAAGAGGACATGGTCCATGTCTTCAGCCAGCTCCACAAATGGTGGCGGCAAAATGTCGCTCGAAGAGGATTTGCATTTCCGCTTGCAGACGCTGCAAGACATGTTTACCAGTACCCGTCCGATGAGCGTGCTCTTCCTTCGCGGCGAGGAGCAGGATGACCCGGATCTGCACCCCGTCTCTATGCCAGGCGACTTGTCTCCCGCTAACCGTGAAGGCCGCAACTGGCAGGCGCGAAGTGGGCGCAGTTCCGTCCGAAGCTCCCTGGTATCGCCGTCTCCAAGCTCGCTCTCTCTGGCTTCGCAGTCCTCCGGGCACTGGCAAAACTTTGATTCCCGTGGCCATGATCAAGTGACGACGGTGAACAGGACGGATGATAGCGGCACCTTGAGCAGTTGGATCGAGGCCCTCGGCGTGGATCCTTCTTATCGACCACCGCCAGAACGTGGCTCACGACCAGTTGCCTGCTTTTATGTCATCATAAACCGCAAGGGAGACTCGAATAAACGCGACTATCACCGTGCAGTATACCTCTACAGCCGAACACTAGCCGAGTTCAACAAGCAGATTGCAGCCAAATGGAGACTCGATGCTACGCGAATTCGACGCACAGTCCACGTGCTACAGAGTGGCCTCGAGGTTGAACTGGATGATGATGTTGTCCAGGAACTTAAAGAGGGCCAGGACATGCGCCTGGAGGTGACCAACCTTGTGGATCAGTCGAGTTCTTCGCAAGATTGGCAAATGTCTGTCGACAGCGAGGACAGTGCTGGTGATGGCGGCCTAGTGCTTCGACTATCATTCTAGGCGCTGAGGACATATCAATTCTTGTATAAACATGGCCAAATGACTGGCGTACGACTTGGAAAAAGCAAAGAGTGTTTTATTTGGGCAGGCGGAGTCCAGGGCAACTTGATTTACAGCGGTATTTTTTTTCAACTTTGTATGGCACTTCTTAGTGTATTATACTGGGCGGCATTTGGCCGAGCCCAGTAGGTGGACTGCTGAAAGGAAAGGCAACACCAAGGACAGGAAAAACAATTACCAGGCATGACCCAGTCGTCACGAAACCGGCTGGGCGGTTATGAATGTTACGGATACGCAAAAGCAAGACGCAAAACTGAAAGAAGGGGAGGGCCTATGATGAGAGGATGTAATGTATAGTTTTTGAATATGGAGTGGGTGACGGTAATGTACGAGAAGGATTTAATGGGAGGGGAAGGATAGGCCAAGTGGAGGTAATACCCATAATTGAGTAGCTTGAACAAAAATGATGTTTAAAAATACTTGGTCTCAGGACATGTTGAGTGATGTAGTGTCGTGGTTGGCGCATGGAAATCAAAGGAGTTTAGACGAGAATGGTGGCGGGCGTTGGGAATTAGGCTCCCGTCACATGAACGCACGGCCAGAGTATGTACAGTAGAGATTGAGCACCGGTGGAGAATTAAAAAAAAAAGACAAGAAAAAAAGACAAAAAAAAAAGGACAAAAAAACAGGACAAAAAAGCAAAGAAATTAATGTCAAGTAATCATGAAAAGTATGAGCATTTTCACAGCCCTTTTTTTTGCAGCTGAGGGACAGGGGAGAGGGCCTAGGCCAGGCCAGTCAGTTGGAAATAGAAGAAAGTTCCACCGGGAATGGGGGATGGGAGAGGATTGTGATCGGATCGAGAGACAGGCAGCAGGGGTGGTGGTGCCTGTTCCAAGGCAGAGGAAATTAGTGGGAGGTGGCAGTGCAGGAAAGATGCTGCCGGTAGGGTACGGGTACGGGTACGGAGAACGATGCTGTGGCGCAGTCATGGAATGTGTGGGTGAGACATGCGGCGCTAAACTAACCCATACCCCATGTTGTTTCCGGTGAGGATACTAATGTAGTACTGGTAATGACTGGCATCGGTGCAACTTGCACCTGGACGGTTTGTGACCGACCCCCTGGAGCTAGCGGTTTGAAACGGGGTCGCGGTCTGCATTTGTTTAGCGGATTGTTGTAGGTAGTTTTGGTGTCTTTGGTGCACTGCCACGGGGGACGGGTTTGGGTTGGGTTGGGTTCAGATAGATGGATGTCAGTGTGTTTAATTTTTTTTTCTTCCTTTTTGGTTGTTGGACGAATGATTTACGCTGGATACAGGGTTGTGCAGGATAATACTATATAAGGCCGGCAATTGTACGAATTAACTAATGTCCGGATAGGAGATGTGTATGTATCCTGGATTGGATCGGCCTGGTGTACTGTGCTGGTGCTATGGTCGGGGTCTGTTGCTCTTGCGTTGCGAGGGTGGTGGATATAATCTGGCAGAGAAGATTGAGGGAGATGCGATGGTTTTTTACTGGTGTGTAGCTGAGTTCGGGGCTGTATATGATTAGTTGCAATCATGTACCATTTAAGATGCTTTTTTTTTAAGTATCTTGCGAGTAAAATGGCTCACCTTGTTTGTTGCCTGCAGACACATGAGTAGTTGTAATGTGATGGCGTCAATTGGGTATAATTGATTTAATAAATAAAAAAAGACAACGGCCTAGTAAATAATTAGTAAACAAATTAATACCCATTACTGCCCTCCCCAGAAAAAAAGCTAACTTGCTTAGGAATATATATAACCAACATCTTTTCTTTTCTTTTCTTTTCTTATAGTGGTGACCAAAACAGCCGTCTGCATCAAAAAAGGACTCCCGCACCACCCCCTGGCTTCCCACGCGACAATGTGACCCCCCGACCGGCCCTGCCATCGGCACACCCGTACCGCAACCCGCTAAACCCGCAGTGCCCAGTGCCGCCTGCCGCTGCCGCCTGTAGCGAGCGAGAGCGCGTGGCTCGTTCCGGGCACGCCCCCTCCTTTTTTTGCAGGTTTCACTCCCGCGCGAGCCACAGTTCACCAGCCACTGACTGGCAAGGGCGCTGCAGAGCCTCTACAACAGGTGCTTTACGGTGGAATAGTGGCTGGTGCGTTGGGATAGAAAGCCTATTATTTCTCGCCAGCAAAGGGGGGGCATTTTGTGCTTTGGCAACTTGCAGTAAGAAAAGAAAAAAACCAGGTCTTCAAGTATAGGTAGGTAGAGGGATTTTAAAAATTATGCACCCTATATTCACGCCTATGTGAACTGGAAACTGGTTGGCAGATGTTTGATACATTGCAACACATGAGACCCGTACGTCTTTAACTTGTAAGCTAGATTGATTTCTTGACGCAGGAGGGGGGGTTCTTTTTTCTCTTGCGGAAATTGTTATTCAGCAAAACTTCTCTTCTCTTCCTATTGCGCAGTACGGACTCTGGTAACACTGAAACGCACCCGGATCCGAAATCTCGGCCATCTCGGAGCCGACATGGTCCAATTGCAGAAATACATGAGCTTGCCCGCTGGCTTTGGCGAATATACATTTCAGAAACAAACAATATCTCGGGAGAGAAATTTAAAATTCCCGTCTATTTATATAGTATATGTGTATGTTTTTTTTTTTTTTCTTACACATTTGCTTAGCTTCTTGGAGCTCGGTTAGCTCGGTTCTTGGTCTGCATTGTAAGTAATTTTCCAGGTAATTTGAGCAGAGGTGCGCCAGGGATGGGAATGGTTTTGAACTCAGTATTCGTAGCAGCAAGACTGTATACTTCTCAGTATGGCATTTTTTTTTTCCCCCGCTATAGGTGTATGATTTGAAATGGCAAGACTAGTCATAATGCCTCGATCAATTACAACACTTGAGCATTGTCGTCGAAGTTCGTGGCTGCCCTTACATACAGCTCTGCGTTTCATAAAACCAACTCAATCTGTCCTCATAATGATCTTATAAAGGTTTTTAATTTGGCTCCGATTATTTAAAATTTCTACATGTTTAATATACCTCTCAAGCTTCTTCAAAAAGAGACCGCTCCCCTACTTGTAACTGGCAGTCTCGTCACGTCCAGGCCGCCCCACTGCAGCCGCCAATCTGCACCACATCTGTCACGCGATTGGCGACCTCTTGTCCCGCTTTCGCTACCCATCCAAGCTTGAATTTTGGGTGCCGTGCAGAACAACGTCAGAGGACTCTGCTTCCTCATCTGCACTGCGACGCCGGCTGTCCAACCAAGCCACTTCAGTTCCCTGACACCAACGCCTACTCTCTTCCGTACAGCCGCGCCGACCCCGTCGTCCGTTTCCCTCGATTCCTCGCAAACCCTCACTCGCCTGCTTTCTCAAGTTTCGGTGCTTTTCTTACGCGGCGGATTTGCATCTTTCGACTGAACGAACTCTATCCCCCTGCTCACTACTGTATGATTGCTGCCTGGACTCGCCTTCGACGCCAGATACTTCCGCCGAGCGCCATGGCGTCGGCATACAGCTCATACAATGGCGCTTCACGGCAGCAGCAACGCTCAAACTTCACAATCACGGCGCTCGGCCGATGGTCGAGCTTAAACAAGACACTCCCACGTATGTTCGCGACCCCATGAAGCAACCGACCGTTGCGCGCCGCCCAATATAACTAACTTGTCGCCCCTGCTTTCAAAACAGCCGCCGATAAGATATCTGCCCTACACGTCTATGATTTTGACAATACTTGTGAGTCATCAACCCAAAACCCCCTCTCGTGCAAATCGTCAAAGCTGACCTGCTTGACCTGCAGTGTTCAAAACCCCCCTCCCCAACGTTGCCCTATGGAACGGCCCGACAATCGGCATGCTCTCGAATCAAGACGTCTTCATCAACGGCGGCTGGTGGCACGACAGCCGCATCCTCGCCTCGACCGGTGACGGCTTGGAAAAGGAGGAACCCCGCGCGTGGGACGGCTGGTGGAATGAAAACATTGTCGAGCTCGTGCGCCTGAGCATGAAGCAGCCCGATGCCGTCACGATCCTCCTCACTGGCCGCGCAGAGCCCGTCTTTGCCGACCTGCTGAAACGAATGACGGCTAGCAAAGGCCTCGAGTTTGACATGGTTACGCTCAAGCCCTCCGTCAGCCCGACAAACCAACGGTTCCAGAGCACCATGCACTTTAAACAAATATTCCTCAATGCCGTCATGGAAACATACAGCAATGCAAAGGAGATTCGCGTTTACGAAGATCGCCCCAAGCATACCAAGGGCTTCCGCGACTTTTTTGCCGACTATAACCGAATGCAGACTGCCAATCCCACCCGAGGCCCTCTTGCCGCAGAGGTCATTCAGGTCGCCGACACCTCGACAACGCTAAACCCAGTCACAGAGGTTTCCGAGGTCCAGCACATGATTAACCTGCACAACGAAAGAATCCTCCAACAACCCATTCACCTGAGGCCCAACCGCCTAAGAATCAAAAAGACAGTCTTCTTTACAAGCTACATGATTGACCCGGAAGATACCAAACGACTGCTGCAGCTCGCAAACGTGTCCCCGCAAATTGCTGGCCACGACCTCAAGTTCCACGGTAACAATATCCTGATATGCCCTCGCCCCTGTCCAAAAAGCATCCTCGATAAGGTCGGCGGCATGGGCAGCAAGATGTCTTGGGAAGTGACGGCCACAGCTTGCTACAACAAAAGCTTATGGGCGGCCTGCGTCCACCCCGTTCCCGGAAACGCCAAGTTCCACAGCGATAATCCCGTGCCACTCGTGGTACTGGCCCTTAGGAGGGGTGCCAGGCCCATGGATGCGGGCAAGATTAATACATGGTCAGCTCTGCCTCCCGAGAAGCGCTTCACTTTTGAGACGACAGTTGGGGAAAAGGTGATTCTGCGCATCGAGACAGACGACCCCCGAGAAGACGAATACGAGAGTCTCTTTGCCAACAAGACTTCAAAACGCAAACACAATGCCGACGACGACTGGGTGCCCAAGAACAACCACCAGAGCAATGCCAATCAGAAAAGGGGTGCCGTTGCTGGTGCCCCTCGAGCTCCAGCAGCTATGCGCGGCCGTGGTGGACGAGGAGGCCGTGGCGGAAGAGGAGGTCGTGGTGGCAGGGGAGGCCGTGGCCGCGCATTCGCTCATTATCGCTCACTCGATGACGTGGAGCCAAAGAACTCGCATGCTAGTGGTGGTATCAGCTACGACGAAAACTTTCCACCCATGGGACAGGGACAAGCAAACGGCCAGCAGCAAGGTCGACCGATGGGAGGCGGGCAGCAGGGCAACAGTACCGACTTGCAGGATTATTATTAGCAGATGTGGTAAGCATCAGAGAAGCTGGTAAGCAACAGAGAGCTTTGTGGCATTTTGAAGCGGCGTGTTTGGAATTTCTTTTTACTTTTTATCGTACATTTATTGCTTGGCATTGGCGTCGGATTATGGACTATACCTCTTGGAAATCAATAGTTTAACTAACACCCCACGATGTGGCTTATGAATTTTCTAAACTAGATGTAGTATTCTTTGAAGTTCGCTGTACAGACTTTGTTTTACATATGATGATACAAATTTATAGCCATATAATTTCAAGACTTGGGCATCTCACCGATTAAAAAAAAAAAGGAATGTACCAAAAATTCTACTTTTTTCAATTATTTCATACCTCCTTCTAAAAACTCTACTCGTCATCATCCTCATCATCATCCTCATCTTCATCGTCTTCCTCCTCTGCATTCTCCAACCACTCCACAAGCACCCGACACTTGTCCTTGAGCGCAGCCATCCCCTCCCCTTCCACAGCCCTCTCATCCTCCCACCACTCGAGAATTCCATCCTCTTCCAGGATATCCAGCGCATAAAGCTGCTGCATCAGCGCCGCGAGCACCGTGCCCGCCTTGCCCGCCTCCAACTCTACGTCCTTCTTCTGCGGCGTCAGCGCCCGCTGCAGCTCCAGTATAAACTCGACCTGCTCTGCCTCGCCGTCGCCGCCGATGCCCACCTCTGCGACAAACTTGGACGCGCCCGGGCGAGCAGTCAGAGCGCGCTCGGCAGCCTTGCTTGCGTCCAGACTGCCGTGGGACGGCGTGAGCAGCTCTGCGGCGCGGGTGGCAAAGGCTACTGCGACGGCCTTGCGCATCATCGAGTCTGAGGCGTCGTTTGCGAGGCGCAGGCCCATGAATTCGAGCTTGGCGGAGTCAAAGTCGCCGGAGTCGGCGCGGAGCGCGTCGATGAGCCCGTGCACGGCGTCGGTGTGGAAGTTGAGCACTTCGGCGGCCTCGGATGACGGCATGTCGACGTCTGCGGCAAAGTCGCTGTCTTCGGAGAAGAGATCTGACGAGAGCGTGGAGATGGACGAGGTGGAGATGTTGTGGTTTGCGAGGCTGTAGATTAGCGACCGCTGGAGGAGCGATGGGTCGTGGGAGTCGAGGTCGTCGACTTCGGCGTCGTGGAAGAGTGCGCCGGCGCCGTCGGGTCCGACTAGCGACGTGTCCGGTGCGAGGGCTTGGCCGGTGGATGATAGCGTTGAGAGGGCGGTGTTGGCGGGGATGTTGCTTCCCTTGCTGAGGCGGACTTTGAAGGAGAGGAGGCAGCCTGCTGAGACCATGCTGCCGGGGCCGATGAAGGTAGAGTCGGCGAGGATGGATCGCGTGACGTTAGCGCCCTTTTCAATGGTTACGCCGTTCCAGACGTATGAGTTTTGGAGGATGACGCCTTCGCCGATTTTGCAGTCGTTTCCGATGATGCAGTTTGATACTATGCTGTTTGCGCCAATAGACGTGTTGGATCCGATGACGGAGTTGGAAAGCTTCGCCGTTGATGAGTGGTTGGCGCTGCGCTCAATTACCACGCCGTTGGGGTGTCTGTGGTACGTCTGTTTCGGCGTGAGGTTGTTCTCGGGCAGAAATGGGAATGTCCATCTGCTTAGGACATCGCGGCTGACAGACTCGTACATTTGTAGGTTGTGTGCGCGTGCCGCGTAGCCCTCTTCCATAATCTCGGCGTAAATCATCTTGCCGTTCAGCTCCCAGTCCTTGAGCACACCGTGGAGGAAATTCTTCCGCGGCAGCTCATAGTCGAAACTCTCGGACCATAGTGCAAGCACCTCGGGTGTGCAAATGTCAATCTGCGCATCAATCAGGTCGGCACGGACGTCGAAATCGGTCGACAGCTCGTCTGGAATCGCTGGGTCCAGCATCGCGTAGTGGTCGCTGTCGAGAGGGCTGATTTCATCATAATGCAGACATCTTTGGTTGCTGTTGTCTACAGCAAAGATTGGTGTTATTCCATTCGACTTTGTTCTGTGTTCTTCTTGCCCTCCGCTTCGCAGCACCACCGTCATGATGTTGGCAGGATTTTCCTCTCTGCGCTTGCGGTGCGCTGCGAGGACTCCATCGAGCATAAAGTTGGATACAAGGTCGCCGTGGACAAGGATAAAGTCTCCGTCGACGAGAGAGCGCGTGTCTAAATCTCTCAAGACGTCGCCAGCAGATCTTGCGTCGGCGACGCGCACAAACTGGACGACGGAGAAGGGAGACGAGCGGCCTTCTGGCGACCATCTTGACTGTCCAATGTATTCCTCAACCGTATCAGTATTTGATCCACAGTAGAAGTAGACCTCGCTGACGCCATTCATGGCCAGGAATTCGAGTGTGTATTCGATGAGGGGAGTGTTTCCGAGCGGAAGAAGGCACTGGAGGGGTTCGAGTTAGCGACTGTCGCGGCGGAGATGGCGTCTCTTCTCTTTAAACGGACTTACTCTTGGCTTGTCGACCGTAAATGGCAGATATCTGTCTTGAAATGAGTCGGCAAGGACCTGGATACAGGTGCATCAGCATTCAAAACTTTCTTGATTTCCGCCAGTGCCCCGCGATTGAGACCTTACCACTGCCTGCAGAACATCCTCGCTCTTGCTCTCGGCGCCAGACTTGGCGGCCTTTTTGCCTTTGCCCGAGCTGGCGCTATTCTTTCCCTTGTGCGACATTTTTGCGCGAGGGAAGAGAGATGTGTGTCGACAATCGCCAGTCAGTTGAAAGTGTTGGCGCGGTGACTCAAAACCCAAGGTGCGTGGTGTCCAAGGTGGGCTGGAAATTTCTCACCGAGGTAAGTCCTCGGTGAGTGCTACACCCATGCTACCCTATACCGTGTTTCTCTCAAGCTTACAAAGGATCCATAGGAAACCTCCGCGTGTTACAAGGACTTCGGGTTCTATATGAAAGGCAGGGCATAGTATCATTTACATTTTTAACTCTTTTGCCCTGTTTTGTCAAGGAGTCCGTTACGAAGACGGCAGAGCGCAGATGCTGATACACGCAACCTTTTGCAATGCTTAGTCCTTTGTCGCATCAGCAGCTTACGGCACCCAGCGGCTTAAGCATACCAAATCTTTTCATGGGCAGGCTTGGCAATGATGGAAACTGGTCTACTGTGCAGTTTTTAA